>JAAGEH010000381.1:1040002-1051935 GCA_011751065.1 Lasiurus cinereus
TATTTATTTATTCTGGGTCAGTTGGTGTGAGAAGAAAGAATCTAAAATGCCTTAAAATACCTTTAAAAACATGTTCTTTACAGACCACTTATCCCTTATGAATATTATTAGAAAAATCCTCCACAAAGTATGAGTTGCATATTAAAAGAATTACACACCACAACAAAATGGGGTTTATTCCCAGAATGCAAAATTGAATGGGAATATTGACCAATGTAATATGCCACATTAACAAATAAAGGGGGAAAACAGCCACATGATCATCTCATTTGATGCAGAAAAACTTTTGACCAAATCTAACACCCTTTTATGATAAAAACACTCAACAAACTAAAAATGGAAGGAAACTTTCTCAACATGATAAAAGCCATATATGAAAAACCCACAGTAAATACCATACTCAGTGGTGGAAGACTGAAAGCTCCACTCTTAAGATCAGAAACAAGACAAGCATTCCTACTTTTGCCCTTTTTGTTCAACATAGTCTTAGCACTCCTAATCAGAACAGTTAGGCAAGAAAAATAAAAACATCCAAACTGAAAAGGAAAAAGTAAAATTATCTTTGTCCATAGGTGACACAATCTTACATGTAGAAAACTCTAAAGATTTCACACCAATTTCCCACACACAAGACAGCCTATGAGAGCTAATAAACAAATTCAGCAAAATTGTAATATACAAAATTAGCATACAAAAGTCAGTTGCATTTCTCTAACAATGAACATTTTATAAAGAAAATTAAGAAAAAAATTTATAACATAAAAATACTTAGGAACTGATTTAACCAAGGAGGCAAAAGACCTGTTAACTGGAAATCGTATAACAACACTAAAAGAAATTAAAGAAGACATAAATATGGAAGGACATTCTCTATTCACAGACTGGAGACAATATGGTTAAGAAGACACTACTATTTCAAGCATTCTAAAGATTCACTGCAATCCCTCCCAAAATCCAAACAACATTGTTTACAGAACAGAAAAACCTTTGCTAAAACTCATTTGAAATCTTAAGGGAGTCAAAGCAATCTTAAAAAAGAAGAATAAATTTGGGGGACTCACATTTCCCTATATCAAAACTTATGACAATGCTACCGTAAATAAAACAGTGTGGTGCTGGCATACACACAGATCTAGAGACTAATGGAACAGGAGAGAGCCCAGAAATAAACCTTCACATATAAGGTTTTTGATTTTTGACAAGGGTGTCAAAACTATTCATGGGGAAAGGACAGCCTTTTCAACAAATGGCACTGGAAAAAAATGGGATATGCAACATATGCAAAAGAATAAAGTTGGGTTCTTACCTTATTTCTATCTACAAAAATTAACTCAAAATGGTTTAAAGGCCTAAATGTAACAGTTAAATCTTAGTTAAATCTCCTAAAATCTTAGGAGAAAATCTAGGGAGAAATCTTCATGACATTGGATTTGGCAATGATTTCTTAGATATGATACCAAAAACACAGGCAACAAACAAAAAAAAATAGACAAATTGAACTTTCTCAAAGTTAAAAATTTTATGTATAAAAAGACTTTCAAAAAGTGAAAAGAGACTTCACAGAATGGGAGAAGATATTTGTAAAGCATACATCTAATAAGTAATAAATATCTGGAATATAGAAATAACTCCTACAACTCAACAACATAACAACTCAATTAAAAAACTGGCAAAGGACTTAAATAGGCATTTCTCTAAAGATGATATACAAATGTCTAGTAAGCACATAAAAAGGTGATTAACATCAGTAGCCATTAGGGAAATGTAATTAAAATCATAATAATATACCATGTCATACCCATTTGTATGGCTATATTTTGAAACATGGAACATAACAAATGTTGGTGAGGAGTGGAGATATGGAAACACTCGCACATTACTGGTAGAAGTATAAATGGTTCAGCCACTTTGCAAAACAGTTTGGCAGCTCCTCAAAAGGTTAAATCTAGAGTTACCATATATTCACCTATTTCCTCCTCATTTACACTCAAGGGAATTGAAAGCAGGGACTCAGATATTTGTACACCAATGTATATAGCAGCATTATTTGTAATAACCCAAAGGTGCAAACAACCTGGGTCCATTAGCAGATGAATGAATAAACAAAATGTGGTAGAGCCAGACAATGGGATATTATCCTATACTAGAGGTCCTGGTTTCATCTGCAAGGTCATCCGGATGGTTGTTCTGCCATCCGGTCTAATTAGAATATTAACTCTTTAATATATAGGATAATAAAAGCCTATTATGCAAATTATTCCCTCTACCAAGAGTTCCACCAGGAATTCAACAGCTCACTATGATGTGCGCTGACCACAAAGAGGTGGCACAGAACATGGTGGGCATCATGTAACACAGCACTGACAGCAGGTGGCAGTGGAGATACTGCTGGCCCTGATGGGCCCTGACGAGTGGGACCATGGTGGCATGGGGGAACAGGTGAGCAGGTGGTGCCAGGCTAAGGTGGGTGTGAGTGGGGCCTGATTTCCCCACCAATCACCCCACAGACGGTGACCAGCCGTAGCAGCAGGGGGCAGGGCTGCTGCCTGGCTCCCAAGCATTGAGGGAGCTGGCTAGGGGCCCAATGACTCAGGCAGAGGGGGCTGCATGGGAGTCTGGGGGGCTAGGTGCTGCCCAGGACCTGGAGGTCAGCTGAGACCTGCCCTTCCATGCCACACAGGCTCTTTATTGGCTGTTTGATCACAGGCCAGGCCTAGGAACTGCACCTATGCATGAATATGTATATTGGACCTCTAGTCTATATATGTAAAAGCCTAAGTGACCATTATGACCAGCCAACCAAACGACCAGTCACTATGACATGCACTGACCACCAACGGGCAGATGCTCAATGCAGGAGCTGCCCCCTGATGGTCAGTGTGCTCCCACAGTCAACTTCCTGTGGCTGGCCAACCTCCTGCAGTCCCTTCCCCTGGCTGGCCAGCCCCAATGCCCCTGATCGGGATTGGGCTAGATGGCCCCGGTCACTGGCCAGGCGGAGGGACCCCACCCATGCACAAATTTGTGCACAAGGCCTCTAGTCTATATAATAAAAGCTTAAGTGACCGTTTTGGTGAATGACCAGAACAACCAGTTGCTATGATACTCACTGACCACCAGGGGGCAGATGCTCAACACAGGAACTGCCCCTTGGTGGTAAGTGAGCTCCCACATGGGGAGTACTGCCCAGCCAGCAGCTGGGCTAACAGCCAGTGAGCACAGCAGCAGTAGTGGAAACCTCTCCCACCTCTGCAGCAGTGCTAAGGAGCAGCAAATGGAGCGGTAAGGAGCAGTGAGCAGGCGGACAGTAAGGAGCAAGGGGTCCCAGATTGTGAGAGGAATGTCCATCTGCTGGCTTAGATCTGCTTCCTGTGTGGGCCTAAGCTGGCAGACAGACATCTCCCAAGGGGTCCCGGACTGTGAGATGGTGCAGGCCAAGCTGGATTCATGGTACATGCTATACCACGGCTATACCTTGAAGTTATTGTGCTAAGAAGTAACAATCACTCTCCAGAACCTGTCCCAGCCACGCTGACTGCAGTCCCACCTGGCAGATGTGAACTCTGAATAGGTCTGGCGAGACTTGGTCAAGGCTACAGTAAAATTCAGCTTCGTTGGATGTTCCATCATCTTGCTGCCTCCTCTTTTCATCAACAGACCTTGGTCCCTAATGAACAACTTTCACCTCAAATTGTGTCTCAGCAGTTGCTTCCTACAACCAGAGAACTCAAACGCTAACATTACAGTGGTACCTCGAGATATGAGTGCCCTAACATACGAGATTTTTTAGATATGAGCCATCGAGTGAGCTATTTTTGCTTTGAAATACAGGCAACATTTGAGATAGGAGTAATGCCGATCGGCCGGCTGCACACGACCCACCGGTTTACCTCGACTCGAGCGTCTCAGTTTCCCACGCCTCAAGGTTACGGAACGAATTAAACTCATATCTCGAGGTACCACTGCACTTCAAGTGGATCTGGTCAACACCAGCTTGAAATTGATATGCAGATATTTGGCTAGGACAGAGTTTCACTATTTGATGCCTACAAGTTTCCCTCATCACCTCCTATATACACACAGACACATGCATACTCCATCATGCTAATTCAACTCCTATCCTCACCCACCTGTGGACCATGCTTCTTCATGATTCCCTCTGCCTCACTGGGATGCTCTTCTCTAATTTCTTTGCCTGAAAAACACCTGAGCATCCTTCAAAACCCAATCCACTACCAACCACTCCATGACGTGTTCTGGGTCCTCCAGACTGGTTAAGTCTGTTTCCCCTGCAATGTGAACACTTGAGGCCTATGTCCTATTCTCCTGGGAAGGCTGAGAGCTAGGCCTTGGATTCACAAAGACCAGGGTTCAGATTCTGGGTTTCTCCCATATAAGATATATGACCTCTTTGTGCCTCAGTTTCCTCATCTATATAATGAGAATAGTGATACCTACCTTGTAATTAGCGAGGCTTATGAAATGGGGAGTTCTTACCATCAAGCTTGGAGCAGGGTAAATGCTCAGTAAGTATGTTGGGTTCTTCACCTCCATAATTACTGTGTCCGAACGCAAAAGCCCTGGCATAGAGGAGTTTATTGAATATAGAACATTTGGGCCAAAGACTCAGCCTACGATGTAGAAAATGAATATCTGAGGGACACCACAACATTGATTGTGCTGGCAACTGAGCTAAGTACACCTGTCACCTAAAGAAGAAGTTTTGGAACTCAGTCCACAACTAGATAGTACTGGACAGAGGAGACAGGATTTCAGTAGGAGACACATGTGGACACAGGTGAGAAAAGCTCACCTGTCCGAATTAAAATAAATGACTCAGAGACAGAAGTTTGGCAAAAATGAAACTTTTAATACACTCTTGAGAGCGGGTGTCCATCCAGTTGTACAGGAACACCTATACTACTGAGCACAGCCTATTTATCCAATCCCTCATGTGGTTCCTCACTGGCTGAGTACTATGGGGTCACCTGTTTCCTCATACATTGCCTAGGTCTTATTGTCTCCCATGGGGCCATTTTAAAAAAAATCGCTTGAAACCTTTTCTAGTTGCCTCCACCTCCCCCTGTCTAGGTGAGGCAGGTGCCTCGGGGGTTCCCTCCATGATGCTAGCTCACATCCACAGTTCTTTGTCCCTACATACTCTTCTGTCCTCCCTACATTCTGTTTGCCCTGGGAAAATTCAGTAACCGTTTCCATTAAACATTCATTATGCTGGAGAAGGATCCTACAAATTCCCTCCTCTTCCTTTTTACACTAATTGATCCTATCTTCATTGGCTGTTCTAAAACCTGTTGGATTTCTTAGAGGGAGAGGGAGAGAGAGAGCACATCTATACAGGTTCCTCCATTGCCAGCTTCAGAGCAGTTGGAGTGAGAGCACGTCTCAAGGTTTTGTCCATTTCTCCTCCAGTTGGCCCATTATCCTTGCTCTGCTCATGTCTGTTTAACTGTCTACCACATCCCCTCAAGGATATTGGCTCTGAATTCTTTTAGGAAAAAGGGCCATAGAGTCTGTTTTGAAGCCGCTTCATGCTGAAGAAGGATGGAGTTTTCCTTCAGAGCCAAGAGATCCTTGTTTTCTGTCAGAGGGACCATGAGGCCTGGGCATGGAAGGAGGTGGTAATTGTGTCTAGAGGTGGTAATCTCTTAAGTATGAGTAGGGCTTGTAACCTGGTGGAGACAAATTATGTTATAAAATTCCAAAGTTAGAACAGCAAGAATCATGAAAAATGGTCTGGTGGAAGAAAACACAACAAAAAACATTTCAGTTCTAATCATTCCCTATTGAAATATATTTTTTCTCCCTAAAATCACCCTTATTTTTATTAAAGAGCCAAATTAAGATCAATTTACCTATTGCATTACGTCTAGTTTCAATTTGGCCTGATTGTTTGCATAAACACAATAAGAATAGCAATAGGAATTTCATGATGAGTCTCAATGAGCCCCTCAGAACAGAGAAGCCAAGCCATCCAGCTGCCATCAATCCTGCATGTTAAAATACCTGCAGACTTAGGCAAATTCCTCACCAAGATCTGCACGTGCAGTGGTTCTACCGACCCATGTGCCCTATACTTCAAGGCTCACTGCAGCAGCTTTCCTACTCCTGGCAGCATAACTTGTGCAAGGGGGTGGGCAGGGCACATAGGTGCTCTTGCTACTCCCATCCCTCTTCAAATGACCACCAGTGATAGCCGGGTATGGCCCAATGCTCCAGCGCCATCCATTTTCAGGGCTACCAGGTGACCAAGCAAGGTAACAGGCTTTCTCCAAAGTACTCTTATTAGCTTCAAATCTTCTGATCACAACCACAGTCCAGACATGACTCTCCTAAACATGACACTCCAGTCAAAGTCTTGATTAATAAAACCATCACTGGAAACTGATCTTATTGAATTCAAAGAAATGTATTGCCATGATTCACTCATTAAGAACTGCCAGATTCTGGAGATACCAGGTAGGGAGAAAAAAAAATACACAATTTACCAAATGACTTTAAGAAAAAAAGTTTCCTTATGTCTGAAAAAAAAAAGAGAGAGAGAATCATCAATTTGTTTCTCCTCATTTTCCCTGCTAGTACTTCTATAAATCTAGATACCCTAAAAGTTCTAATAATTTTCATCCAGTTCAAAGGGGATGATCTGAAAATATCAGAGTCCTTTCCATGGATCCTTCAGAAGATGTAACTTTTCTTTTTCCAAATAACAAAACAGTGACTGTCTCTAGAATAACACAGTTATGGATTTGATTAAAATGCAAATGACATGCAATTTTGTCCTTCCTGCAAAACACAATACTCCAGCTTCCTGGGCAAAAAACAGGAAAGACCTTTTCCTTTTTAACAGACTAGAAAAGGACTAACCAAAATGAGATTTATTCTTTAACTTCATTTGTGGCCAGCAATGACACTAATTGGATTCCTGCCATCCTTCATAAGCCTCTTGCCCTCTGGCAAAATGCAAATCATCCATTCTTAAGTATCCTTGGTTTAAGGAAGATAGGATTTACTAGATGGCTCCAAATTGCTGTTTATCCATTTTAGTTTCCCTATTCCTGGATTACTGCCCTGTGTCGTTTAACATCATACTAAGTCATCGGTAACCAAATTACATAACAGACAGGCAGACGAGAACTCTCACTTGCTAAGAGTTTCTGGTGGCTAATGCCCTGAGAGGGAGAGCAGGAAGGGTCCCCAAGAATAAGAATTCTTGGCATCTACTAGGAAGTCCTGCAATCTTTGCCACGTGTTCAGGCCCTCCACAAACAGCTGGGCCCCCCAAAGGGGGACATGCCCTATCTTTAAATAAATTAAACCAAAAAACAAAGAGACACAAACATCAACAGAAACAATCATATACAATATTTACAGGTGTGCACAACCCACAGACAAAAACTTCAGACCATGTTCCTTTGTCTATCCAGCCCCAGACATCACAGAATGCCCTGCATTAAAAACAAACAAACAAAAAAAAAACAACAACAACAAACACTGAAACAGAGCAATGTCTCCTGCCCCTGATTCAGGGACAGCCCCCCCAGAGCCTCAACATTATCCCCATGGACTATCTGGGGGAATGTGTTCCTAGGCCTAGAGTTTTTGTTTCAGCAAATCCCTTGTGACTATTCTGTGTGCTCAATCCTCATGGAGGTTTCTTGCATTGTGCTCAATCCCCCTGGGATCTGCTTCATCTATATCTGGTCATTTTCCTTGCTGGAGAATGGAACTGAAGATCAGAACTCTGCACTTGCTTTGTGTCCAAGACACTTCTCAGTCACATATACCCAAGGACATCCAACTACCAAGGTAGTATGTTCCAGTCCAATTTTCTTACCTTGGCTGATGCACAAGGTTTGCTTGGTTGTCATGTGTGTCTGCTTTTTTTGTTTGTTGTCCCCTGTGTTGGTTTTGCCATCTTCTGATGGGGGGTGGGGGGGTGGATGGAGAGAAATAGCCTCAGGCCTGTTCTATGGCTTCCATGAAGAGATGAGGCTTAGGCAGAGGGCATAGAAATCCTGAGTCCCCAAATTGTGAGAAATTTTCACCTGTCTGAATTCAAATAATGGACCCAGATATGGTGAAAATGAGACTTTTAATATGTTCTCAAGAGTAGGTACCTGCTGAAACCAGTTTGGTTCAGTGGATAGAGTGTCAGTCTGTGGACTGAAAGGTCCCAGGTTCGAGTCCGGTCAAGGGCATGTACCTTGGTTGTAGGCAAATCCCCAGTAGGGGGCGTGCAAGAGGTAGCTGATTGATGTTTCTCATCGATGTTTCTAACTCTCTATCCCTCTCCCTTCCTCTCTGTAAAAAAAAAAAAAAAAAAAAAAAAGAGTAGGTATCTGTCTCATCGTACAGCACACCTGGGGCAGTGAACACAGCCTATTTATTCAGTCCCTCCTCCAGTGCCTCATTGGTTGAATACTATGGGGTCACTTGTTTCCTCATACGTTGCCCAGGTCTTGCTGTCTCCCAAAGGGCCATTAAAAAAAAAATTGGGCTGAGGCCTTTTCTCATTGCCTCTATCTCCCCCTGTCTAGCTGAGGCAGATGCCCTGGGGGTTTCCACATGGTGCTGGCCCAGGTGCATAGTTCTTTTTTCTTACACCTTCTTCCCTCTTCCCTACATTCTGTTTGCCCTGGGAAAATTCAGTAACCATTTCCATTAAATATTGACTATGCTGGAGATGGTTCACAGAGGCTCATTTCCTACACACAGAGTTCTAGAGGGAATAGGAAGGAAGGAGCTGTAAGGCAGCCACAGTGCCCACTCAGGCCAGCCTGGATACTGCACATGAACATCCTGTCCCTTCATCCAGGTTGGGAAGGGTAGTAGATTGGAGTCTTCCCTCACAAAGGAAGGGCAAATTCCTGGGAGAATGTCCTATCCCTTTGTTCCCAGGTTAGAAGTCACCCAGTCATTCTTGAGGGGACAAAGAGGGTATTCCCTGGCATCCCGCTATGCAAAGGCTGCCTCTGTTCTCCTGTGGCCCCTTCTTGGGCAATGGGGCTCAAGCCACAAAAGGGCAGTCAGGACGCAGAAGGCTGAGGCTGTCCCTGTCCTTAGCTGTCAGACAGAGAAATCGAATGAGAGGTTTTTGAAGTTGGGAGTTCATACTGAGCATTTTGCTGGGCCTGTTTCCTCATTTGTCAAAGAAAATAGCATACTTCCTACCTCTTGGGGTATTGTGAGGACTCAATGAGATGATGTAGTTCAGGTACCTATCCATGTTGGGGAGTTGAAACTCAACAAGGGCTAGCCTTGCTTCTCATTCTTGCCAATCCCCTATTGTGGTAGCTTGATGGCCACCTTCTGAGCATACTTTGGGTCTCCACGCAAGTCTCACCTCCTCAAGATATCTTTCCTGGATGTCTCTACCCTTAACACTTGCACATCATGGCTCCTCCCTCAGGGCTCTAACCCTGATGTCCCTCCTGCAGGAAGCCTACAGTAGCCATGAGAGGTCCTGTACCCAGCACCTGGAAGTCCCTACCTGATCCCTTCTACCAGCAGCCTATCCAACTTCAAAGCTCAGTGGTCAATGCCTTCCCCCTCCTCTCAGGCTAGCTCTACTTGAAGGTGAGGAGTTGGGTGGAATTCTGAGTTTGGCCATCTTGGGTCAGCAGGGATGTTTTTCTGAGGCTAAAGGTGTGCCTGGGCCTGAGGGTTTCCCAGGACTAGGAACTCTCAGTACTAAAATTAGCATTACCTTAGGGTAATGAGGCACCTTAGGTGTCCTGCTTTTACTGTGGTTGAATGCTCTATTTTTTAAAAAATTTCACAAGTAAAATTATGACATTCCTCTCAAACAAATGAAACAATAAACCATTAAAAGGAATCAGAGGGAAACCAAGATGGCAGCATAGGTGAACATCTAAACTGCTGCCTCGCACAACAATTTCAAAACTACAACTAAAAGACAAAACGGTCATCATCCAGAACCACAGGAAAGCTGGCTGAGTAGAAATTCTACAACTAGAAGGAAAGAGAGGGGCTCACAGAGACCCAGAGGAGCTGTAAAAAGCTGAGGTACGGAGACACACGGGTGGAGAGGATGGGTGATGGAGGGCCTGGCTGGTTTCCTTTAGCAGAAGGGAAACAGAAACGCCTGACTGTACTGAACCCCAGTTCCGAGTGAGACTCATATGGGGGGACTCTGACTGTCGGGGGAAGGGAAGAGTACACGGAAACTTAGGAGAGCAGCGAAAGGCAGAAGTCTGGAGGAGCGTGCGCCAGTGCGTGCAGAGAGGACTGACTGCTGATTGTGCTGCTGGCTTTCTTTAGCGGGAGGGAGACAGAACCTCCCAACTTCATTGAACTCACTTGCAACTGCACTGAACCCATTTTGGGGAGAACCTGGAGATCCAGACTCATACTTGCAACTGCACTGAACCGAAGTTTTGGGTCTCCACACAGGTCTCACCTCCTCAAGACATCCTTTCCTGATGCCTCTACCCCCAACACTCGCACATCATGGCTCCTCCCTCACGGCTCTAACCCTGATGTCCCTCCTGCAGAGAGCCTACAGTAGCCATGAGAGGTCCTGTATCCAGCACCTGGAAGTCCCTACCTGTCCTTGCAGTGCACAGAAACTCAGGGGAGTCACGAAAGGCAGAGGTCTGGAGGTGCACGAGCATGAGTGTGCAGAGAGAGCTGCAGCAATTACTGAGGGACACTGAGACCCAGGGGCCGCTTGGGCAGGACTGACAGGAAGCCAAGGCTGTCTGCTCAGCCCTGAGACTCTGCCCTCTCCAAGCTTAGCACAGAGGCTTTTGCAATTTTGGAAGTCTTGTATCATAAGGCTGACTCCAGCACAAAAGTTCTCCCAGTGTAGACACAGCTAATCCTCACAACCAATTGGCTTGGAGGTCAATTCCCCTCAGTGAGCCAACAACAATCAAGACTTAACTACAACAAGGCTGTACACACAGTCCACAAAGGGGTTCACCAAAAGAGTCCACCTCAGGTAACTGGGGAGGTGGAGCTCTTGGGCCATATAGGACACCTAGCACACAAAGCTGCTCTACCATCTCAGGGAAGCAGCGAAAATGTGGAGACAAAGGAACAGATCACAAAGGAAAGAAATGGAGGAAAACAAATGACTGGATATAGAGTTCAAAACCACGGTTATAAGGTTTTTCAAAAATTTCCTAGAAAAGATGTATAAATTTAGTGAGACCCAAGAGGAGATGAAAAAGGACCAACTAGAAATTAAACATACACTGAGTGAAATAAAAAAAAGTATACAGAGACCTAACAGCATAATAGAAGAATGCAACAATCAAGTCAAAGATTTGAAATACAAAGAAACAGAAAACATTCAACTGGAAAAGAAAAAAGAAAAATAGTAAAAGGAGCCTCTGGGACAACTTCAAGCGTACCAACATCAGAATTATGGGGGTGCCAGAAGAAGAGAGAGAGCAAGATACTGAAAACACATTTGAAGAAATAATGACTTCCCCACCTGGTGAAAGAAATACTTACAAGTCCAGGAAGTGCATAGAACCTCAAACAAAAGGAATCCAAAGAGGACCACACCAAGACACATCATAATTAAAATACCAAGAGCAAAAGACAAAGAAGAGAATATTAAAAGCAGCAAGAGAAAAACAGTTCGTTACCTATAAGGGAGTACTCATATGACTGTCAGCTGATTACTCAACAGAAACTATGCAGGCCAGACGCGAGTGGCAAGAAATATTCAAAGTGATGAACAGCAAGAACCTACAACCAAGATTACTCTACCCAGCAAAGCTATCATTCAGAATTGAAGGGCAGATAAAGAGCTTCAGAGATAAGAAAAAGCTAAAGGAGTTCATCAACACTAGACCAGTATTATATGAAATGCTGAAAGGTACTCTTTAATAAGAGGAAGAATGTCGGAAACCAAATATTGTTCTCACTAAATGGATGTAAAT
>JAAGEH010000381.1:1060989-1112774 GCA_011751065.1 Lasiurus cinereus
AGGTGCCCTCCAGGAGCACATCTTTCCAGGTCTGGTTCTTCTTTGTGCTAGAGCTGGACTCCACCAAAGATGGCAACCCGACCCCAACCCCATCCTGGTCTTCTTCACTGGCTCCAGGATGGCTATGCAGGAACCGCTGTCAGATTTATGTTTGTTCCAGCTGGCACGCACCTTCCCCCCATGCTCCCTCGGCATCAGTGTCTCACCCCACTGTAGCAGGCCTCATCATGCCGGCTGAGGCCTGCAGGGCCTTCCTGTTTTCAGGATCCAGATGGCACAGTGAGGCTCAGAGAGGAAGCAGACCTGGACCGAGCATAGGGTGTCAGGTCAGGGCCTGACATCACTCTCCTGGCTGTGATCTGCATGGTGGCTGCTGCAAGGGAAGCAGTGTTGGTGCTGTTGGAATTGGGCTGTGAGTTTGCCACGGGCAGTCTGTGGATGGCATCCAGGATGAGTCAGGAGTGGGTGGTCCTGGACCTCATGCTCACGCTGTGGTGAAGCGGGCCTTGTGCTCAGGTGTGGCACAGGAAGGATCTGCAGGCCTTGCCCCTCCGGGCAGCTTCCAGGTGCTTGGGGTAGAGGGTTGAGGCTGGGAGACGAGATACCTGGCTTTAGTTCATGGTCCTGGCTGCTCCTCCCTGAGCCTCTGTTTCTCATCTCTTTTCATGGCCAGTGTCCTCATTTCCTCGGGGTCTGGGAGCCCCTAATATCAGGTGATACTTAGTTCCTGGGGCACCTGGGACTAATCCTGCCAGGGCGTCTAGGACAGAATGCCAGGCGTGGGGCACACATGGTCCCTGAGACCTTTTCTCACTCTAGCTGCAGCTGTTGACAGGTCCATCCACCTGCTTGAGCCCCTGAAGGGACATGTGAGCATCACAGCCACACCCCCTTGTCCCTGGGCTCCACGCTTGGCCACCCCACCCGGAGGCCCGCCTCAGAACTCATCACAGGGTCATGGCCTGAATTACAGTCTCTGGGCATTTGCTAATCTTGAAGCTTGTTGAGAGTCCCTTCCTGAAATGCGCTGAGATCACAGATGAAGTGAAAAGGCCTGGCCACTCCAACTGGGTTTGCTGTCCTGGGGCTTTCAGCCCACACAGTCCCAGCTGCTCTGTCCTAGCTGTCCTTGGGCCTGGGACACATAGAGCTGGATAGCTGTCCTTCCTGCCCTGACTGGAGGCCGTTGAATGGAGGTTTTGTCAGGTAGCTAGCTGCTAAAGAAGATGGTGGCTTGTCCCCAAGTCCCAGAATTGGCCTCTGTGTCACTGGGTGGAAGTGCCAGGGTCTGTGGAGGCTGCTGACAGCCACAGGGCTCGGCTGGCCAGAAGCCTGTCTGCTGCCACTGAGTCAATTAGAGTGTAATCTTCTGTGAATAGCACCCAGTTCTTCCTAAATCTCTCCTGCCCAAGAGTGGATGCCAGTTTTCTAAAAGCAGCTTAGTGTTTGGACGCTGCCAGGGCAGCTGGGATGAGCAGCAGGAGATGGGATGGACGTGGGCAAATGGGACAAATATGGTGAGCGGTGTGTGATGACTATCACAGCCCAGTCTTTGATTCCCTCAGCCAACATGTAAGTGCTCTGAAGGGAAACTGAGGCTGGAGGCCACACAGTGGCAGGGCAGGCCAATGGAGAGGATAAACATCATACATGTGATCCTCTTAGGACTGGGATGGGTGTAATTCTCGGCACACTGGTCTAATGGGTGAAGGCTGTCCCCCAGGTAGGGTATGCAGGTGTGCCAGCCTTGATCCTGCCCCCCATTTCCAGGAGGAACTTGCTCCCTCCTGCAAGGGCCAGAGCAGCCTTCCCAGGTCCCTCTCTGCCCAACTGCTAGGTGAGCCTTTTGGGCCTTCTTGGGGTCCAGCTCCATCCTTAACCCACTTTTTCTCCTGCACATTGCACCCCTCCTGGGATACCCCAGCTCTGGGAAGAAGAAAACTTTATGGAGTGCCTGTGGTGCCAACCAGGCAAACCATCTGACCTCATTGAGCCTCAGTTTGTTCCTTTGTGAAATGGGAGTGGTGAAAGTTTCTACTTTGCCTCCTGTTGTGATGATGAAGTGAGATTGTTTTCTCTGTCTCCTTGGGGAGATAGCCATGCCTCCCAAGTTGCCTCCAAACATGCCCAGGGCTTGGCGCCATACCCACCACCACCTGCCTGATCAGGACATGCCCTAAGGGCAAGGGAGGAGGGAGTTGGTCTGGGAGTCCTTCTTGGAGCATCTCAGCCAGGTGGGAGGGAATGGGTTGAACAGGCTGAGGGTGGTGAACTGAAGTCTCGGGTGGCCACGGGGGTCCCTTTCAGTGGGTTGGCAGGTCCATGAGCATCTGGCTCTGTCTGGTTCTCACCTGACTTGGGTTCCAGTGGAAACACCTGCAAAGCCAAGTGTGGTGCTTCCGAAGAGACCCAAGGGGGGCAGATGAGTTTGGGAGCCCCATCCTGTCCTTGCAGCTTACTTTAGGATCTGAAGGCTTCCTGCCCATGTGGTGGAATGTCGTTCTGCATTTTTCTGCATTGGGCCCCAGGAAGGCCCTTCCCCTTCCCCATCCATGAATATGTGCTGTTGGGAGTGCCCACCTCTGTGTTTGCATCTCCCTGTGAGGTCATGACCACCAGTTGCCTGGGGTTGGACCTGGAGAGGTCTCCTCTCTGGAGGTGTGTGTGAGCCAAAGATATGCCCAGGTAGAGGGGTGAACCTGGGGTCCGTTCTGCCTCTGAGTCACTGGGGCTTTGTCCCTGCTGGCTAGGGGGAGCAATAAAGAGGAGACGCCTGCAGCATCCCCCAGACCTTATAGCCCCTCAGCCTTCCCAGCAGACCTGGGGAGGCACTGTTCATTCACTGGACCTGGTGTTCCCGTCCACCCACTTGTGGTGTGGGCCTGTCCTGCCTGCAGTATACCCATGTCCTCCCTGACCCCCAGTTCATCTACAGGTATTTGCTGAGTACCTGTTACTTGCCAGGTGTGGACTCTCAGTGCCTGGCATGGGGTGCCCAGATGGTTGGTGCTTGTGTTCCTTTCGTGTAAGAGGCCATCCTGGCCCCCACTGTGTATCTGGTTGTCGGGCCTTGCCTCCCCCAGGCCCCAGTCTGTGTTTGTGAATTAAAATGGTAGAGTGCCAGCCCTCAGGAGGCATTGGACTGAGCGAGTTCTGCAGGAAAGGTCCCTTGGGTAGCCCTCGGCACTTTTCCTGCCTGCCCCTACTGCCCCTGGAGTAGACCTCCTGGCCCCCTGGTGACATCCTGGCTCTGAGGTGTGGCCTGATGGGGACCCAAGGAGGATTCCCACAGTCAGTCTCTCAACCCTCCATAAGGTTGTGTCTTATGTGGGAGCTTGGACATCCCTCCTGCCCCCAGTGGTTTTCCTCCCAGAGGCTCCAGGAAGCTGCTCCTGCAGCTCATCCCAATTTGTCCAGGAGACACAGCCACTGCCTGTTGGGATGTGGGGGACTCCATGGGAGGTGGAGTGAGCACCTCTTCCAGTGTGGGCTGCACTGTCAGGGTCTCTCACCTCCAGGGAGAGATGCTTCTGGAGCTACTTTGGCTGCTGCCTTGTCAGCAGCTCTCATTTTAAAATTGGGGAATAATTTACCGATAAGAAGACAGAGTTGTGTTTTTGTGGGTGCCCTTGGCAAGGGTCATCCTCATGTGCCTTCCAGCCCCCTCCCCGTCCAGGGGCCCTGCAACCTTGCACATGGTCAGGCTCTGTTCTAGGCATCTGTACTAACAGCTGTTCCCAGGTGCTTCTGTATCTGGCTCCTCTGAGAGGCATCGTGCTGCCCGTGTTGGTTGGTTTTCTGTCAGCATGGGCATGAGTCATTAGCACCTCCCTCTGGGGGACCTCAGGGTTGGCCCATGTCTGGCTCTCAGGATCACAGCTACATGAACACCCAGGCATGTGTGGATCTGAGCTCACCTTTTTTGGCAATTCCCGTAAGATAAGCCCATCTCCCCATGTCCAGAATGGACACACAGACAGCAGACAGCTTCCCTGTCCTCCCCACTCCCCCCTTGTTCCCTGGCAAAAAGACCAGCCTCTTCTCAGTTACCCAGCACCTCGGGGAGGGGCTGTGTGCCAGGAGGGAGATCATCTCCATAAATCCAAAGGAAGCAGGCCTGGCCTAGCCAGCTTTGGGGACTAACAGGCACTGTCCCAGTAAACCAGAACCAGACTCCAGGCCCAGACCCCAAGGCTGGGAAGGACTGATTGGCAGGTGTGCCTGCACTGGAGAATGGGTGTTTCTGACTCCCTGGGTGATTCTGAGGCTCAGGCAGCTGAGCAGTGGGGCTGTGGGTCCTGATTCTAGATTAGCCTTTTAGTCTCTTCTGCCTCTTTCCTGTCTTTGTGGTGGTTCCACTGGGAAATGATAAGGAGTTTTTGTTCTCTAGAGTTCAATTTCTTACTTGTGAAAGGAGATCCCTCCCAAGAGAGAAGCTAGTAAGCTCCCGTTAGCACAGACTATGTAGTGCATGGGCCTTGGCTATTGCCTGTCCTCCACGGCCTCTCCCAATGGTTCTATCTCCTCCCTTGACCCCTCAGAGCTGGGAGGGTGCAGAGGGCCTGGTGGGAACCTGTGTGCAGAGAGCTGAGCTGGCCCTGCTGAGCCACTTTGTTTTGGGGTGCCTTGGAACATCCCATAGGGTCTTAGGGTGGCCTTCCTGGGTGCCAGCCTCTCTTATGACCTCTCCCCTGACCTGGTGTCTGTTCAGATATTGAAGGGCAAGCATGTCAAACTCCTCAAAGGCTATCACAAGATAACTAAACAAGGTGTAAGTGTATGTGGCTGCAAAAAAAAAAAGCTTCCATTTTCATAGAAACATGGGTTTATTTTGATAGAGACATGCACAAAGGACTGAAATAAATGAGTCATCATTAACGTAAAATAATAGAACATTTTAATAAAAATTAACATTTTTTTCTTGAACATTCTTACCAGACACCGAATAACTGCACAAATTAATAAGTGTAACACAAACAAACCTATTTTTCTTGCTCTCCAAAAGCAAAATGATTCCTGCTGCGCACATAAAACAAGTCAGTCCAAGACTAAGGACGTGGGCATCAACTGCTAAAATATTCGCTGCTAGTATTAGTGGAGAGAAATGGTGCGCCTGCACATAAGGTGCATAGGGGAAATGAATGCAACACGATTGTAGTAATCAGCCATTAGTGGATGTTATAATTTGTTATTAATAATTATGTGTAACAGGATGTTGTAAAAATTTAGTTACAGAAATTTTTATTGAAACATTTCTTACATACCGTTATATGTCTAGACCACGAAAATATTCGTTGTGGCCACATGTGGCCCGTGAGCCGAGAGTTTGACACGCCTATTGTAGAGGCTCTTCCCTTGTTCCTTTCCAGCTGCCAGCAAGGCTGTGTGACTGAGTGCAGGACCTGCAGCTTGTTTCTTGTCCCCCTTCCTGATGGGACCTTGCATTCTTGCAGCAGGTATTTGCTGAAGTGCATTTATAGGTAGTTGACCTTTCATCTGGTCTCTTATGCCTGTCTCCTCAGTAAGGAGGGATTGGCTCCCTGGAGTATATCCAGCCTGGGGGCACATTGGCTTGGGTTTCATTGGTTTTAGCTCACATCTCTGGGAACGTTTGCCCTTCTGCTGCCTATTCTGTCTCTCTGCCAGGCCCAGCCGTCTCAGACGTCTGTCTCCTAGCATTGTGCATTTGGTAACATTTCAGATGCTGCTTCCTTTTTAATGGTTTGCTTCTATTTAATAGCATAAGATACAGAAAGTATACAAATCATAATTGTACAGCTTGATGGCCCCACATAGCTCTACAAATGGAATAGTGGCATGTTGTCAGCATCCCAGGGACTGTCCAGGGGTAATAATTCTGGCTCTGAATTTCCCTATTTTTGAATTATGGTAGGCCAGGGGTGAGGTACATCTGGCCCATGAAACTATTTGGTTTGGCCTGCCAAGACATTAGGGGAGAGTTCATTGAATGTTTGACCAAATATAGCAGGCTAATGTTTAAGTTTGGTAATATTGTATGGCGGGGAAACGATGTTACAAATATCCAATGGCCCCTGGCAGAAAGAAGGTTCCCCTGCCCTGCGTAGCAGTCCCATCCACAGGTTTTGTGTGTTCACTCAGCGTTTTGTGTCATTGACTGAATTTGCATATTGTTGACATTCGTTGCTGGTAGGGCTCTTGTGCACTCATCATGCTTCCCTCCCCAGGTTTGAGCTGTTGGCCTCTGTACCGCTGTACACATGTGTGTGGATGGCACGGGGTGGGCTATCTGAGTGGAGGGAGGATAGGTAATTTTCTGGGTAGTTGCACTAGCTGGATGGGTATTCCTGGCTCTTACCATCCTCCCCAGCCAAAGGGGCACTTTCTGTGTTAAATTCCAGCCTTTCTGATCTTGTCTTCCTTGCTGGCTTGATGCTAATTTGCATTTCTCTTTTGGAGACTTGTGAAGAGCCTGTTCAGGACCTTGGCCACTTTTCCTATAGGGTGTCTGCCTTTTCCTTATTGACATGTCATAGTTCTTTGTTTATTCTGGGTATAGATCCTCCTGCTCTCTGGCAGTATTTCTGACACTAGTGTCATGGTAGGAGCTGGCATGAGGGATCTGTATGACCCAGAGTTCCAGATGTCCCTCTGCCCAAAATAGCTGAGGCCTTGGCCTCTTGGAGCCTGTGTTTCTTTGTTCATAAAATGGGAATGTCATTTCTCCTGAAAACTTTGATATACTATAGGCATTAAGTGAAATACTTACAGAGAATTATGAGAGCAGTAGCTATTATTGTTACTAATATTAATTTACTAGAGGCCTGGTGCATGAATTTGTACAAGGGTGGGGTCCCTCCGCCTGGCCAGTGATCTGGGCCGATTGAAGGGGCCGGCCAGCTGGTGTGGGGAGTGGGCCTGTGGCATGTTGGCTGGCCATGGAAAGTTGTGAGTACACTGACCACCAGGGAGCAGTTCCTGCATTCAGTGTCTGCCCCCTGGTGGTCAGTTTATGTCATGGCAACCGGTCGACTGGTTGGTTGTTTAGGCTTTTATATATAGATTTGTAATGGGAGGAGCCCTCACACCCATTAGGATGGCTAAAATCAAAAGACAGACAATATCAAGTATTGGTAAGGATGTAGAGAAATCAAAACTCATGCTTTGCTGATGGAATGAAAAATGGTGCGGCTACTTTGGCAAACAGTCTGGCAGTTCCTCAAAGTATTAAACATAGAGTTAACTAGTCCCATCTATTTACTCCTATGTATATGCCCAAAGGAATTAAAAGCATATGTCTACACAAAAACATATACATATGTAAAGTTACAACAGAATTATTCATAACTTCCCCAAAGTGAAAATCACTTGTATGTCCATTAACAGATGAATGAATACATGCAGTGTGGTCCATTCTTACAGCGGGATAGTATTTGGCAATAAGAGAAGTGCTGGTGTCACTAGTGAAGTTCTTGCCCCCTCAAGGTAGATATCAAAAGGAGATGAAACAGATTTCAAAAGATGAGGTTTACTGAAAACATGGTAGAGGGAAGGAGAAAGGGAACTTGATGCATTAAGGGAGCAGTCACTATTGAAGATTATGGTGCCCTGGCCCAGTAGCTTGGTTGGTTAGAGTGTCGTCTCCAATATGCTAAGGTTACATGTTCAGTCTCTAGTCAGGGTACATACTAGAATCAACCAATGAACGCATAAATAAGTGGAATATATCTCCCTCCCTCCCTCCCTCCCTCCTTCCCTTCCTTCCTCCCTCCTTTCTGCCATTCCCCTTCCACTCTAAAACAAACAAACAAATCAATACATAAAAATTTAAAAGAAAATGGTTCCCTGAACTTGCTGCTGGATTGAACTTATTCTGGCCTGGGTTCTTCATGCAGGTGCAGAACAGATTCCTTTGCTTTCCGGTTCCCCCCATGGGCTGGTCTCAGTGGGTGCAGGTGGACGTTCAGCTCTTTGGGGAGTGAGTGCTTGAAGAGAACTTTAAGCATATTGAGGAGAGGCTTAAAAAAAACACTGAAGGGCATTCCCATAGTTTAAGAAAAGCTCAGCCTGTCTCTATGGTACAAATGGGTGAACCTTGAAATCATGTTCAGTGGGAAAAGCCACAGAAACAGAAAATACATTGATGGTTCTTAAGAGCTGTGGGAGGGGAGCTGGGAGTGACTGGTAATGGGTTATTTCTTTCTGTGGTGAAGAAAACGTGCAATAGGATAGTGGTGATGGTTATACAAACTTAGGAATTTACCAAAACCCACTGAATTATACATATTAAAAGGGTGGCCGAAACCGGTTTGGCTCAGTGGATAGAGCGTCGGCCTGTGGACTGAAGGGTCCCAGGTTCGATTCTGGTCAAGGGCATGTACCTTGGTTTTGGGCACATCCCCAGTAGGGGGCGTGCAGGAGGTGGCTAGTCGATGTCTCTCTCTCATCGAAGTTTCTGGCTTTCTGTCCCTCTCCCTTCCTCTCTGTGAAAGATCAATAAAATATATTTTTTTTAAAAAAGGGTGAATGTTAGCCCAGCCGCGTGGCTCAGTGGTTGAGTGTTGACCTATGAACCAGGAGGTCATGGCTCAATTGCCGGTCAGAACACATGGCTGGGTTGCAGGCTCGATCTCCAGTAGGGTGTGTGCAGGAGGCAGCTGATCAATAAATCTCATCATTGATGGATGTACTTTCCCTTCCTCTTTGAAATCAATAAAAGTATTTTTTAAAAGGATGAATGTTAGAGTATGTGAATTATATCTTTAAATTTTTTAGGGAGATGAGGGGGAGAGTCTTTTTGCTTGCTAAATGGACTAGTTAAACTTTACTGTTACTCTGAAGTAGTCCCAGAGGATTTAGGCAGTTTTCTTCAGCCGTACAGCCTGGTGCCCATGTCATGTGAGTTCCATGTAATGACTGGGCTCAGCCTTTCTTATTAGAGTATTGTGTATTTTTTTTGACTGAGCCCCATGTTTCTAGTTAAAGTGATAGTTAAGTGTTAATGATTTTGATGTTGAGATTATAAATGTAATTTCAGTTTTTTTTATTATGTATTCCTAATCAAATTTAATTTGGGGGGATTGGAGGTCTCTAAATGATTTTTTTGAAGTTGAAATCATCACCTGTAAACAATGTGGGATTAATTTATCCTCTCTTCTGATCTCTCTATACAGGAAGTTTTCTTGCCTCAGCCTTTTTAGGGGAGTGACACCAGTGCTTGTCTATTGTTTATTAATGCATTCTGTTCATTGTTACTATTTATTGTCATATTAAATCTGTGTAGATAGATTTATGATAGCTATAAACGCTCTTTTTATGGCACACGCTTTCTCTTCAGTGAAGGAGTGCGGCCAGGTCCCAGGGAATCCATCCCAGTGCAGAGGGTATCTCTCGCCATTCTGAACATTGCTGTTGGGGCTCCCCTCTGCCCTTAATCGCACAGGGTTCTTACTGTGCTCGGCCTAGCCTGATCCCTAGCTAGTGCCTAATAGATACTTTTTAAGTTGAATTCAATGGGTGCCACTGATTTTGTGCTCCTGTGGCATGATCATGATGCTCAAGATGGACATTGCTTCTGTTTGCTGCGGTCTCGCCTGCTCAGTCAGCATGGCGTTGAGGAGCCTTCCTTTGAAGGGAGGGTGTGTGGAGCTCTTGTGCCAGGTCCAGGTGGATTGAGCCTGTGCTGACCAGGACATCCTCCCACCCCTTCCCTCCTGTCTCCTGCTGGGGAGGGATGTGACAGGAGGCCCAGAACCCTGAGTCCCAGCCCTGGGCCTGCCACAGCCAGCTCCAGAAGCCCGGGGTGTGGGAGGAAGCCAGGCCTGCTGTTCCTTGCTTAGTGACGGGTGCTGGATAAAATCATTGCCGGGTCGAGAAAATAGACTAGCTTGGTTGCTTTTTCTTTTTTGTGTGTGTGTGTTGTGTCACTTTCCCTTTGGGAAGTGTGCGCCTCATTTCTTTGTTCAGTGTCTGCATTTCTTTACCTTTAATGTGTATTTTTAGTGCAGGTCCACCCTCAGCACTTCTTTGGAGTGATTCCTCGGTTCTGATAATTTGATGTTTCTATTTTTTTATTTAGTTTCCTGTTGTGCTGTTCTGTCCCCCCTCTCTGATATAGACAGTATTAATAAGATCAATTTTGATGTGTTTGGGTGCTTGCTAATATAGCTTTTTGGCTTCCTTATAGGGCAGTTTTAGGTGAACAGAAAACTTTTAAATACATACTTTTATCTTATTCTCCTATTACTTTTATCTTGTTCTCCTCTGGTGGGTGCACAGCAGTGTGTACTTTCTTCCCTTTTTACATTGTTGTTTCCCGCCCCTCCCCCCCATTGTGATTCCATTTCCTTAGGGCAGTGGTTCTCAACCTTCCTAATGCTGCGACCCTTTAAGACAGTTCCTCATGTGGTGGTGACCCCCAACCATAAAATTATTTCCGTTGCTACTTCATAACTGTAATTTTGCTACTGTTATGAACTGTAATGTAAATATCTGATATGCAGGATGTATTTTCATTGTTACAAATTGAACATAATTAAAGCATAGTGATTAATCACAAAAACAATATGTAATTATATATTGTGAAATATTTATTTCAAATTAGAAATAAATGAAATTTTGTCTTGAATCATGGTGTAGCATGGGTAACAGTCTTCATATGACAACAGTAAATTAATTGCTACATTTTGCTACACCGAGGAAAGGTGTGTTGGTTCCTAAGACCATGGGAAATAGGTATTTTCCAGTAGTCTTAGGCGACCCCTGTGAAAGGGTCATTCGACCCCCAAAGGGGTTGAGACCCACAGGTTGAGAACCACTGCCTTAGGGGAAAGCTGCCCTGAGAAGAAGGTTGTGTCCTTTATCCTACTGTTGTCTTCTCTGTGTTGTGTTAGGGAATGATTGCGATTGCTAAATGCCAGATCCCTTAGTCGAACGTTTTTGCATGTCTGCCATTACTATGTAACTAAGCTGTTTGGGCCAGCAAATGCAGTATTGATAGGTTTAATCGACTTTTGACAAATACTTTAATCTCCTAATGCTGTAAAATCTTTCTCTAATAGTAATGTCATTAACCTTCACAGGACTGAGCCCCCTTTTGAGTTTGGTGAATGGAAATGGGGTTTTTGCAAGGCTGACGGGGCCTTGCCGAGGAAGTTGGCCCCCACAGAAACATCCGAGTGTGTCCCCCACATACCATGTCCTCAGAGTTGCCAGATCCCCCTCTTACTCTGGTGAGTGATGAAGCCCTATGGGTTTGTGGGAAATCCATTAGTCCATCAATATCCGGTGAGCACAGTGTGTGGCAGGCCAGCATGGAGCTTGAGTTTTCCCTCCCTTGGGGCAGAAGCAGTGAATTATATCTTCAGCTGGTTAGGTGGGGCTGGCAGCAGGGCCGGGGGCACAATATGCCAGCATATGGTGACTGCCCTCTCTCCCTGAGCACCAGCTGCCCGATGGCCCAGCTCTGCCCAAGGTATTGCACATTTGCTCTGAGAACTGGGAAAGGGGACTACACAATTCAGGGACTCCTCACTTTGGTTGCAGATAGAGAGGCTGTGGTGCTGATGGTCTTTGACCAATAATCAAGACCATTAGTGAACCAAGGTGGCAGTGATGGAGAAAAGGGTTCACCTGCTAACCTGACGAGCTCAGGAAAGGCCTGTGTGATGGCCTTGCAAACTCAGAGACCTAAGGTAACCCACCAAGGGTGGTCTGAAATTAAAATCTTTTAACTAAAAGGAGTTTATGGTGGATAGTCATGTCCTGGGTCAGTATCTTCTCTGACAAAGGTTAATCTTTATCTTAACTGAGCCTATTGTCCTTTTGCATCTACGATAACATATTGTTGGAATGTCAAAGTCATTTTTCTTTCCAGACCCCTCAAAGCAGACACAAATGCTCTTATTATTTAGTTAATTGTTATCTGTTAACTATCCTGCACCCACCTAAGTAAGAGAAGTATGTGTCTATCATTTTGCTTTTTATACAATGACAAAGGTTTCCCTACTCTGCTTTCTCCTGCCATGGATTTCATGTCACCCATTTACATCATTGCATCTTTTCTTTTAATTGCAATGTATAAAACAAGGTGCAAAAATGCCATTCTCTGGAGCATTATCTCAGTCCGCTGGGTTCCCGGCATTTGTTGACGGTTTGGCCCAAGTAAACTCATAAAACTTTCTCACAGGTTTGAATGTTTCTTATATTAACACAGTGATTTTGATCATTTGATTCCCCAGGATCCCAGGCTTTGGGGTCTCAGCTGGGACAGAGTTGGGTCCTGGAGCCTGACAGTGTCTGGTGTCTTTGCACCAGTGGCGCCCATCTGGGGCCAGGCATGCAGTCGTTGCTACAGGTAAGGGGCGAAAGGTGCTGCAGGCCACCTGGTAAGGTCTGGGTGAAGTCCCATCAGACCTGCATGGGAGGATGTGTTGCATAGAAAGACGTCATGAACCTCCTGGCCCCTGGTCCCAGGAGCCGTTGAAGATCAGACAAGGAGCTCAGCAGCAGGGTAAGATGGGCAGTTGGCAGAGCTCAGGAGTTGCTGGGCTGCCCTTAAAAGGTGTAGGCTGGTGGCCCTTTAAGGAGAGGTGGGACCTGCTGGTGGTGGGTCAGCCCAGGAAGGAGCTGAGAGCAACAAAGGAGCTGAGAATGCCAAATGCCAACTTCCTTCTGGGTTCTGCTTTCTGTAAGGATCTCTGTCTTCCTTGTGAGAATGCTGAAGTCAGTGCTCCTGGCTTGGCCTGTGGCATGCCTGCTGCTTTAGATGCCAGACTGCAGGCCTGGCTCCCTGCTGGGGCCAGCAGGCCACCCTCAGCCTCCTGCAGCACTGCTTCCAGGCCAACAGCTGTCAGATTAGTCAGCCTTTTTGTGAGCAGAGACCAGTGCTCGTTGCAGAGATGCCCACACTGTTCTCTTGCTGAACAGACAGTGAGGCTGCTGCCCACATAGGTTCAGGGGCAGAATTTGTAGGTTGCTTTTCCAACCGTGGCACACCTCATAACTGGGCTTGACATGGCTTGTCTCACCTGTGGACTGGGTCCTTTCAGCTGCCTCAGCACTGGGCTGGGCATGCCACACAGATGGCCCAATTTACAGCCGGGCCCAGTGAGCAGGAGGGACCTACCTGACTCAGCTAGGAGGGGCCCGGGCCGCAGGCACCATGGTACTCATCCTGCTCTCCTGACTGCTGGGTGCTAGGGTCTGTTAGGTGGGTGCCAGGTGATGACGAGGTGCTGGCCCCTGCGAGTCACATCCAGCCCTCAGCCTGGTCTTGTGAAGAACATTTTACTAGTTTTTACATGTTAATGGATAATTTCGACCACAGCAATGGAGTGGAGCATTGCTGCAATGGAGCCCATGCCTGCGTGGTGGTTACGTCTATGGACTGAGGGAGCCCAGCTGGTGGAACATCATTTCTGGGCATGTCTGAGGCTGGTTCGGGAAGAGACCAGCATTTGATTCAGTGGACGTGTCCGATTTGGGTAGCATGATCCAGTCTGTTGGGTCCCAAATGGAACAAAAGGCAGTTCTGTCCCTTCTTGATCTGGGATATTCATTTCCTGCCCTTGGGCATTGGAGCTCATGTATATATATATGTGTGTGTGTGTATGTATATATGTATCTCCATGTCTTCTTGATTCTTTCTCTGGGGAACCATGACTATTACAGATTTTGGTAAGCGTGTGGAACTTCTTGGGTCTCTTCCTGTTTCCACCTTCCCATTCTTGTCGCTGCCCTTGGCACCCCACCCATAGGGGCTTTCTGCTCCCCCCTTGGTGTTGGGCCAGGACCACTCCCAAGGGACCTTCTCTCAGCAGGAGGTCTGTGCCCTGAACCAGGCAGGTTAGGGAGAGGTGAGTGGGGCCTTTTGCCTGCAAAGTCCACACATTCCTGTGGACATAAGACTCTCAATCCCCAGCAGGTTGCTGGGTTACTGGCCGTTTCTGTGTGGGTCTGGACCCAGTGCCCCTTTTTGAGCCCCAGGCCTTATGCCCATGAACTCAAGGCAGGGGTCCCAGCATCACGCTGGTCTGCAGAACCAAGCTTGAGCCAGATGTGGCCCATGGGGCTGCAGTGTGCCGACCCCCAGTCTAGGAGTGCCTTTCCTCAGGTGGTCATATTGTTATCTCTGCTTCCATGTCTGCTTCTATCTCTGGATCATGTTGACAGCGGTCAGACATGTTGGCTGTGGAGATGTTGGTTGCTCAGAAGGGGGATTGCCCATCCACTGGTGGATTCCTGCCATGGAGATGAGCAGAGGTTTGGTGGGTTGCAAGAATATTCTCATGAGCCCTAGCCAGCTAGGCTCAATGGATAGAGCATTTGCCTGCGGACTGAAGGGTCCCAGATTAGATTCCAGCCAAGGGCACATACCTGGGTTGTGGGCTTGATCCCCCAGTGGGAGGCGTGCAGGAGGCAGTCAATGATCCTCTCTCATCATTGATGTTTCTATCTTTCTCTCCCTCTCCCTTCCTCTCTGAAATCAATAAAGAAATACAATTTTTTTAAAAAAAGGATATCCTCATGAAAATCCCATCTACATCAAGCCCCGCCCTCTTCTGTGGTCTCGGTGGCCCACTCTGGTCTCTAGCTCAGCACACTTCAGCAGGAGCCCAGGTCCCGGTGCTCACTCCACTTTTCTGTGGGCCCCTCAAGCACTGGCCTCATGCTCTTGGACCGTGTTTAGGCTGTGTCACCCCTGAGCTCTCAGAGGCAGCTGCTTCTGCTATGCCTCACTGCATCAGTGGCACCTTCCCCTAGACTTGGGGCTCACTCAACCTGGACGTCTGGGCAGTGCCCCTTTGTGTGGATGATCTTAAAGGGAGGCCAGTTGTGACCTCACACCTGGGCTCACTGGGCTATGTCGGGGCTTGCCCAGTCTGGGCAGCTTCAGAGGTAAGGGGTAGGTCAGGAGCAGCAGTCAGCTGCCCACAGCCAGCGCATCCCCTGGGGAACATCCCAGAGACACTGCACCACTTCCTTGAAGCCCAAACAAGTGTCCTGCCAAGGAGGCATTGCCCTTCTTCCCAAGTGTGCAGGCAGGGCTGGGATGGGGGCCCAGGTGGGACCCCCTCTGGAGGCTGAGGCCAGGCAGATGGTGAATGTCATTGCTCTGAGCACTTCCCAGGATGGGGAGATAGGTTTTGAGATGGATTCAAGATCACACAGGACAGTGCAAGATGGGAGTGAGAGTGCTTCGGTCAGGAGTTATTCAGACAAGTCACCAGAGTGACCAGGGTCTCCACCTCTGTGACCCTCAGCCTCCAGGCCTGTGACTGGAGCAGTGAGCACAGGGAGGGGCTCCTAGGTTCACATCCAGGTTGGGGGTAGAAACATCCAAGATGTTGTCTTAAACAGCTTTATTGAGGCATAATTGAAAAAACAAACAAACAGTAAATTGCATATATTGAAAGTATTCATGTGCGTGTATACTCAGAATATCAACAACATAGTGAAGATGATGAAAGTATTCATCACCAATGTGTTTTCTGGAGCCATTTGTAATCTCTCCCCTCCTTTCCAGGTGAGCTCGGTATATACTTACATTTTCTAGTTTTTATATAAACAAAATCATACCACATGTACTGTTTTCTTTCTTTTTTAAAAATTAAATCTTTATTATTCAGATTATTACATTTGTTTCTCTTTTTTCCCCTCCATAGCACCCCTCCACCCAGCTCCCACCCTTCCCTCGGCCCTTACCTCCCTCCCATTGACCTCATCCATAGGTGTATGATTTTTGTCCAGTCTCTCCCTGTACACCCCTCACCCCTTTTCCCCTGAGAATTATCAGTCTACTCCCTTTCTGTGCTCCTGATTCTATTGTATTCACCACTTTATTCTGTTGATCAAATTTTTAATTCACTTAATTTTTAGATTCACTTGTTGATAGATATGTATTTGTTGTTCATAATTTTTTGGCTTTTACCATTTTCTTCTTCCTCTTCTAAAAGAGTACCTTTCAGCATTTCATATAATACTGGTTTGGAGTTGATGAACTCCTTTAGCTTTTTCTTATCTGTGAAGCTCTTTATCTGACCTTCAGTTCTGAATAGCTTTGCTGGATAGATGATTCTTGGTTGTAGGTTCTTGCTATTCATCACGTTGAATATTTCTTGCCACTCCAGTCTGGCCTGCATCGTTTCTATTGAGAAATCAGCTGACAGTCGTATGGGTGCTCCCTTGTAGGTAATGAACTGTTTTTCTCTTGCTGCTTTTAATATTCTCTCTTTGTCTTTTGCTCTTGGTATTTTAATTATGATGTGTCTTGGTGTGGTCCTCTTTGGATTCCTTTCATATGGGGTTCTGTGTGCTTCCTGGACTTGTAAGTCTATTTCTTTTACCAGATATGGGAAGTTTTCAGTCATTATTTCTTTAAATAGGTTTTCAGTATCTTGCTGTCTCTCTTCTTCTGGCACCCCCACAATTCTGATGTTGGTGCGCTTGAAGCTGTCCCAGAGGCTCCTTACATTATATTCACATTTTTGGATTCTTTTCTCTTCTTGCTTTTCCAGTTGACTGTTTTCTGCTTCTTTATATTTCAAATTTTTGACTTGATTCTTGCCTTCCTCTAGTCTGCTGTTAGGACTCTGTATAATATTTTTTATTTCAGTCAGTGTCCCTAGTTGGTCCTTTTTCATCTCCTCTAGGCTCTTGCTAATTTTATCCAACTTTTCTAGCATATTCTTTAAAAACCTTATAAGCATGGTTTTGAACTCTCTATCCAGTCGTTTTTTTCCCTCCATTTCTTTTGTTTGTGATCCCTTGTCTCAGCATTTTCACTATGCTGGGAGAACTTTTGTGTTGGATTCAGCCTTATGATATCAGACTTGCAAAACCGAAGAAGCCTCTGTTGAGTTTGGGATGGGTGGAGTCTCAGGGCTTAAGGGACCGCCTTGCCTTCCAGTTGGCCCTGCCCTCGACAGCCCCTGTGTCTCATGTGACTGGGTAATAGCTGGAGCGGTCCTTGTGCGCGCCCACGCCCGCAGTGCCTCTAGACCGCTGCCTTCCCAGCTTCCCTGCGCTCCAGGAGCACACGAGTCTAGGTCCCCAGGGTTTCACCCGAAACGGGCATAGTGGAGTCAGAAGCGGCACAGTTGGGAGGGTCTGTCTCCCACCCACTCGCAAAAGCCAACGGCACAATCAGCAGTCCGTCCTCTGCGCAGTGCCTTGTGCGCCACCAGACCTCTGATCTTTTGCGACTCTCCTAAATTTCCGTGCACCTCTCCCTTTTCACAGTCCAAACTCCCCCTGTATGAGTTTCGGCTGGATCTGGGGTTTAGTATCGTAGGATAAGGGGTTCAATGCTGTTGGGAGTCTCCGTTTCCCTCCTGCCAGAGAAAACCAGCCAGGTATTCCGGCACCCGCTCTCTCCACGCGCGCGTCTCTGTACTTCAGCTTTTTGCAGCTCCTCTGAGTCTCCGTGTGCCCCTCTCTTTCCTTCTAGCTGTAGAACTTCCACTCAGCCAGCTTTCCTGTGGTTCTGGATGATGTCCGTTCTGTCATTTAGTTGTAGTTTTGAAATTGTTGTGCGAGGCAGCAGTGTAGGTGTTTACCTATGCCGCCATCTTGGATTCTCCTCAGCCATCATCTCTTGTAGCACAGGTTGTGTACATGTACTGTTTTCTTGGTTTGGCTTTCCACTAAGCGTAATTGAGATTAATCTGTTGTGCTTATTAATAGCTGCTCTCTTTGGATTGTTGAGTGCCTCAGAGGCATCAGGGTATGGGGTTCCAGACCACTCACATAAAGTGAATATATAAAGTCAGTTGTCATCCTTCAGCTGGCTTGCCTTCAGTTTGTAAAAATCATACACATCTGTGAAGTACAATAAAGCAAAGTGCAATGAAATGAGGTGTGCCTGTGGTGGTCTGTTTTATGGCTGCACCATAGTTTTTAAAAAGTCCATTTTTCTAGTGATGGACATTGGGTTGTTTTCGGTTTGTTTGTTTATTTTGTTTTGGCTATTAGAAATATTCCTCTCTTGAGTCTTTGAATGGATATGTGCTTTTATTTCTCTTGGGTTGCTATGCCATATGTCAGATACATTTTTAAATTTCAAGAATCTGCCAGCCCTGGCTGGGTGGCTCAGTCAGGTAGGGCATTGTCCCATACACCAAAAGGTTGCAGGTTTTGATTCCCGGTCAGGGCATATCCGTATACTAGAGACCCTGGGCACAAAATTCATTGTGCATGGGTGGCAGGGGGAGTCCCTCAGCCCAACCTGCATCCTCTTCAATCTGGGACCCCTTGGGGGATGTCCGACTGCTTCTCAGACTTGGGGCTCATTCAGCCTGGACGTCTGGGCAGTGCCCCTTTGGGTGGATGAATCTGGGACTGCTGGCTCCTAACTGCTCACATGCCTGCCTGCCTGAACACCCCTCACCCCTCTGCCTGCCTGTCTGATCGCCCCTAACTGCTCCCCTGCTGGCCTGATCGCTCCTAACTGCCTCTGCCTTGCCTCACTTCCGGGACCCAAGATTTCCTCCTCTGGCCCCTGCAGGCACCTGGGACCTGGGTTGGCTTCACCCAAGGCCAGTCTCAGTTGCCAGGGACCATGGACAGGTGGCTTGTTCCTCTCCTGGGCCCCAGCCTCAGCCACTGGTGCCTGGGACTGCAGGATAGGTGAATTGTTCCTCTTCCAGGCTGCAGGCACAGGCACAGCTGCTGGTGCCTGGGACTGCAGGGCGGGTGACTTGTCCCTCTCCTGGGCCGCAGCCTGGCTAGTCCCCATTCCTCTCTTGCGAGCTCATTTGTGCCTGGCTGGTCCCCATTCCTCTCTCCCCAGTGGTGAGTGTCTGAGCAGTTCTGGTGTGAGTGTGTGATGACCGTTTTGCATATTAGTTCTTTATTATATAGGATAGGTTGTGCAGGTTCATTACCAACTTTGGGAGGCAACTGATTGATGTTTTTCTTTCTTGTGGATGTTTCTCTCTTTCTCTCCCTTTCCCTCTCTCTCTAAAAAAAACAATGGGAACATATCTTTGGGTGAGGATTAAAAAAAGAAAGAAATAGTCTGCCATATTCTTTCCCCAGGTGTTACACCATTTTATATTCCCCAGCTGCTGCAGCTTAAGAGAGTTCCCATTGCTCTCCCTTGTGTCTACACGTGGTAGGGTCAAGCATTTTAATTGTCAACATTCAAGTAGATGTATAGTAGGATTTCATTGTGGTTGTCATTTTCTGTTGTTGAACATCTTTTCATGTCTTCTTTTCCCATAGATTTATCTTTGTAGGTGAAGTATCTGTTCAGTCTTCTTACCCATTTTTTTACTGTTTTGTTTTGTTTTTTCCACTTTTTTGTTTAGATCTGACAGTGTTTTGGGGCTTTTAATGTATGGGTCTTGTGTATCTTCTGTCAGGTCTATAAACATTTAATATTTTTGATCCTTTTTGTTTGTAAATATACTGAGTTACATTTCTTTTTTTTTTTGGTGGTGGTGGTAGGGATGTTTTTCTTCCTGAGTTTTGAGAGTCCTTATATTCTGGATACAAGTCTTTTATCAGATGTGTGATTTGCAAAAATTTTATCCTAGTCTATAACTTGTCTTTCAAACAGCATAAATTCTTAGTTTTAAAGTCCAAATTACCAATTTTTTCTTTTATAGGTCAGGTCCAAGATCACATTTTCTCTTGTTTTCTCTTGGAAATCTTATGCGTTTGATGTTTAAGCCTATGATTCATTTTTAATTTTCATATATGCTCTGAGGTATGGTAGGTATCTATTCCCATTGATTTGCTTTGTGCCTCTGTGATACCCGTTGGCTGTAAGCATAACAAATGCTTATTAAACCCAGATCTATTTCTGCATTCTCCATCCTTATCACATCTGTTTGCCTGTCTTTATTCCAGTGTTGTACTGTCTTAATTACTAAGGCCTTATAAATATTGAAATCAGGCAGTGTTCATTTCCATATAAATTTTAAAAGCAGGTGGCCTAATTTTACCAAAAAAATAATGCGGGATTGACTGGCATTGTGGTGAATTGAAAAATCAATTTGTGAAGAATCTACATCTTAACACCATTGAATCTTCTGACCAAGGTATTATAAGATATACTTTTCCATTTACTTAATTTCTCCCAGCATTGTTTTGTGGTGTTTAGTGTGTTATTTCAATATGCTAGGAATGAACAATCAGAAAGAGAAAACAACTTTAATGCTATTTACCAGAGCATCAAAAATATTAAATTCTTATGTTTAGATCTGACGGTGTTTGGGGGCTTTTAATGTATGGGTCTTGTATATCTTCTGTCAGGTCTATAAACATTTAATATTTTTGATCCTTTTTGTTTGTAAATATACTGAGTTACATTGCTTTTCCCCCTGATGTTAATCAGCCCTACATTCTTTGGAGAAGTCCCACTGTGTCATGATTCCTTATCCTTTGTATATGTTGGTGGGTTTTGTTTGACAAACTTTTTTGAAGAATTGTTTGCATCTGTATTCTTTTTTTGTACTGTTTTTGGTTTTGGTTTACAGGGTAATGATGGCATCATAAAATTAGTATTTTTTCCTTTCAGTTTTCTGGAAGAGTTTGTTTACAATTGGATTTTATTCTTAAACGTTTGGTAGACTTGAGCAGTGAAGCCATCTGGGTCCAGCATGCTTCCTGTGGGTTTTTAACAATTACACATGTAATTGCTTTAACAGATACAGGACTATCCAGGTTTTCTGTTTCTTCTTGAGTGGACTTTGGTAGTTTGTCTTTCATTTTATCTAAGTTATCAGATTTATTGGCATAAAGCTTGTTTGTGATATTTCCTTATTATTCTTTTTAATATCTGCACTGGTATTATTTTTCATTCCTGATATTGGAAATTTGTACTCCTCCTCCCATTAGTGTGGCTGGAGGTTTATTTATTTTACATATTTTTTATTTTTTAATATATTATTGATTTCAGAGAGCAAGGGGGAGGGAGTGAGAGATAGAAACTTCAATGATGAGAGCGAATCATTGATCAGCTGCCTCCTGCACTTCCCACACTGGGCATCGAGCCCATAACCCAAGCATATGCCCTTGATCAAATCGAATCCGGAATCCTTAAGCCACTGGCTGAAGCTCTATCCACTGAGCCAAACCGGCTAGGGCTGGCTAAAAGTTTATTGATTAGTTCTTTTCAAAGAACTTGCTTTTGATTTAATTGATTTTCTCTGTACTTTTTCTTTCATTGACTTTTACTCTGATCAGTTTTTACTGGGTTTCATTTGCTCTTATTCTAGTTTATTTGATTTTACTTTTTATTGAGAAAAAGCTTATGGAGTACAAATCATAAGTGTGAACTTTCAGTAGCTGATCACACACACATAGCACCCAGTTCAAAAATCAGACCGTCTCCAGCCCTAGAAGTCCCCTCAAGCCCTCTCAGGAACTGACCTTCCCTCAATCCAGGGCTCACACTGCCCTGACTTCTACTAGCATAGGTTAGTTTTACTTATTCTTGGAACTGTATATATAAACAAAATCACGCTTCTATGTCTGGCTTCTTTCATTCAACTTTATGTGAGACTAGAGGCCCGGTGAGAGAGCAGTCCCTCAGCCCGGCCTGTGCTCTCTCGCAGTCCCAGAGTCCTTGGGGGATGTCCAACTGATGATTAGGCCTGCTCCCTGCAGCAATTGGACATCCTTTGTGCTGCCACTCGCCAGTCGTGAGCCTGGCTTGTGGCTGAGCAGCACTCCCCCTGTGGGAGCACACTGACCACCAGGGGGCAGCTCCTGCATTGAGTGTCTACCCCCTGGTGGTCATTGCGCATCATAGCAACCAGTACTTCTGTCGTTTGGTGGATTTGCATATTAGCCATTTATTATATACTAGGGGCCTGGTGCATGAAATTCGTGCCCTGGGAGGAGGGGGGTCCCTCAGCCCAGCCTGCTCCCTGTCACAGACTGGGAACCCTCAGGGGATCTCCTACTGATAGCTTATGCTCGTTCTCTATGGGGAACAGGCCTAAGCCACAGTCTGGCCTCCTTTTGTGGGAGGCGACCGGGCTGATCAGGGAAAGGCACCAGCCCCATCACCAGCCCCATCATGCCACTGCCAGTCACCACAGCCACCAAGGTGTTTTCATCTCCAGTCCCTTCACCATGAAAAAATGACAACTTTCTTTAGGCATTTTCAAGATGTGTCTTTCATAGGATATGATATTTCTTTCTTTCTTTTTTCTTTTTTTTTATCCTCACCTGAGGATATATGTTTCCATTGACTTTTAGAGAATGTGGAAGAGAAAGGGAAAGACAGAGAGAAACATCAAATTGAGAGGAACACTTTGATTGGTTGCCTCCTGCCTGAGCTCTGACCTGGGCCCCAGCCAGGGAGGAGCCTGCAAGGAGTACATGCCCTTGATTAGAATTGAACCCGGACCCTGCGGTTGGCAGGCCTATGCCATCTACCAAGCTGAACTGGCTAGGGCAGGATATGACATTTCTTAGCCTTCTAGCAGTGGAACTTTTTCTTTTTTCTCCAGGAGTGTGGTGGAAAATCCCTAGATCACCTTTTTTGGATTCTTATACCCAAGTTATTAAGAATATTACCAGTGGCACACTGGAAGCTTAGCCAATGAGCAATCAGAAAAGGTGTTTCCTCTGCAGTTCACACCTATCATTTCCAATCTCTGGCTCCAACCCTGCCAACGCCTAAATCCTCTGGGCCTGGGCAGGGGCCCTCCAGCTCCCTCTGATCGCCAGCTCCACCCCTGCCCAGGAGCCCCCTGGCTCAAGCCCTTCCAAGGTTGCTCAGGACCCACTCGGGGCCTACCTCGGAATGACCTGGGTACTGAGGAAGTTCCCAGGACCCAGGCTGCTGGGCGCCTATGTATGCAAATTAATCTCCATCTTTGTTGGGTTAATTTGCATACTCACTCTGATTGGCTTTGGGCATAGCAGAGGTATAGTCAATTTACATGTTTGCCTATTTTTAGATACTAGAGGCCCGATGCATGAAATTCGTGCACAGAGGTGGAATTCCCTCAACTCGGCCTACATCCTCTCCAATTGGGGACTCCTTGCAGGATGTCTGACTACCATTTTAGGCCTGATCCCAGGGATTGGGCCTAAACCAGCAGTCAGACATCCCTCTCACAATCTGGGACCAATGGCTCCTAACTGCTCACCTGCCTCCCTGCCTAATTGCCCCTAACTGCTTCTGCCTGCCTGTCAGCCTGATCCCTCCCTCACTGACCTCTCCTGCAGGCCTGATGTCGCCCCCAACTGACCTCCTCTGCTGGCCAATTTGGTTCTGATTGGTTGATTTCTATACCAACATCAAAAGCTTTACCTTCTTGCCGAAACCAGTTTGGCTCAGTGGATAGAACGTCGGCCTGTGGATGGGGGGGGTCCCGGGTTCGATTCGGTCAGGGGCATGTGCCTTGGTTGCGGGCACATCCCCAGTGGGGGTTGTGCAGGAAGCAGCTGATCGATGTTTCTCTCTCATCGATGTTTCTAGCTCTGTCTCTCTCCCTTCCTCTCTGTAAAAAAATCAATAAAATATATTAAAAAAAAAACAAAAGCCTCACCTTCTAGGCAGCCATTGGCTCCCCACAGCACCCAGATTTGGTTCTCATTGTTCAGTTCCTATGCCAGTCAGCATCAAAAGCTCTGCCTCCTAGACAGCCATTGGCTCCCCACAGTACCCAGATTTGGTTCTCAATCGTCAGTTTCAATGTCAGTGTCAAAAGCACCACCTCCTAGGCAGCCGTTGGCTCCCATAGCACCCATCTTTGGTTCTGATTGGTCAGTTCCTATACCAGTCAGCATCAAAAGCTCCACCTCCTAGGCAGCCATTGGTTTCTCACAGCACCCACCTTTGATTCTGATTGGTTAGTTCCTATGCCAGTCAGCATCTCCAGGCCTATCTCTGGGCCTGATTAAAGAGGCCAAGGCTGGGAGAGAAAGAAAAGCCTCACTGCTGGTGAAAATCAGGAAGAGAGAGGGAGAGAAAGGGAGTGGTAAATACACTGATCAGCAGCTTCCACTGAGGCTGTAGATCAGACCCTGACTCACTTTCTGTGTCTCAACCATCTGAGCAGTCAGTGTTGGGTCGCCAGTCTGTAGCTGGGCAACCCAGCGCTGACTTCCGGAAGGTCTGCATTTGGCCCCTTTCCAAGCCCCAGGCTTTAGGCTTGGGAAGTGCCCGCCCACCCTAGCTCCACCCCTCCAAACGCATGCTTGGCCTCTCTGATGGCCGGCTGGGAGTGACCTAGATGCCGAGGAGGTTCCCTGGACCCAGGTATGTATGCAAATTAACCTCCATCTTTGTTGGATTAATTTACATACTCACTCTGATTGGCTGTGGGTGTAGTAGAGGTATGGTCAATTTACATGTTTCTCTATTATTAGGTAAGATTACTAGAGGCACTGTGCATGGGTGGGGTCCCTCAGCTTGGCCTGTGCCCTCACAATCTGGGACCCCTCGGGGGATGTTGGACTGCTGGCCTGCAGAGATCAGGCCAAAACAAGCAATCCAACATCTTCCAAGGGATGTAGCAGTGCCATAGTGGCAGGCACCTGGGGAGGAACCTGAGCTGGGGCTGGGCACCCCACTGCTTTTACTCCCAGCTGCACTGGCTGCTGCTGTCTGCTGACAGCTGCTGCCTGCTACCCACTGCCGCCACCGCAGCTGTGCTTGACAACCATGAGCTCAGCTTCTGGCTGAGCTGTGCTTCTGCTGTGGAGCACACTGACCACCAAGGGGCAGACGTTCGATGCAGGAGCTGCCCCCTGGTGGTCAGTGTGTGTCATAGCAACCAGTCGTTCTGTTCAACCAGTCATAAGTCACTTAGGCTATTTTACACACACACACACACATACACACACACACACACACACACACACACACACACACACACTAGAGGCCCAGTGCACAAAATTCGTGCATGGGTAGGGGTGTCCTTCAGCCCAGCCTGCTCCCTTTTCAATCTGGGACCCCTTGAGGGATGTCTGACTGCCCGTTTAGGCCCGATCCTACCTGGCAGTCAGACATCCCTCTCGCAATCCAGGACTGCTGGCTCTCAACCTGCCTTCCTTCCTGATTACCCCTAACCACTTCTACTTGCCAGCCTGATTGATGCCTAACTGCTCCCCTGCCAGCCTGTTTGCCCCCAATTGCCGTGCCCTGCAGGCCTAGTCACCCCTAACTGCCCTCCCCTGCAGACTTGATCACCCCCAACTGCCCTGCCCTGCTGGCCTGATCACCCACGCCTGCCCTGCCTTGCAGGCCTGGTTCCTGCCAACTGCCCTTCCCTGCTCTCCATTTTGTGGTGGCCATCTTTATGTCCACATGGGGGCAGGATCTTTTGACGACGTGAAGGAAGTCATCTTGTGTGTTGGAGTGATGGTCAATCTGCATATTATTCTTTTATTAGATAGGATAGAGGCCTGCTGCATGGGTGGGAGCCAGCTGGTTTGCCCTGAAGGGTGTCCTGGATCAGGGTGGGTGTTCCCTTGGGGCGTCGGGTGGCCTGGGCGAGGAGCCTGTGGTGGTTTGCAGGCTGGCCATGCCCCCCCAGCTACCAAAGTAGAGACCCTGGTATCTGGGATTTATTTTATCTTCTACAATTGAAACTTTGTAGCCTGGAGCAGAGCCAAGCCTTCTGTTCCCATAGCCATTGAAACTTTGTTGCCTTAAGTGGATACCTGGGCCTGCCAGGTGTTCAGAAAGCTTGGCTTCCTCCATCACCAGAGGCAACCCAAGCCTCCCTCCTGCTCTCTCTGTGGCCGTAGCCATCTTGGTTGCCTACTCGCTCTAATTGACAGGTGGGCGTAGCTTGTGAGTATAGCAGAGGCACAGTCAATTTATTAGATAGGATAATCTAGAGGCCTGGTGCATGAAATTTGTGCGTGGGGGGATGTGTCCCTCAGCCCAACCTTCACTCTCTCCAATCTGGGATCCCTCTCACAATCTAGGGCTGCTGGCTCCCAACCACTCACCTGCCTGCCTGATTGCTCCTAATCACTTCTCCCTGCCAGCTGATCACCCCCTAATCACTTCCCTGCCAGCCAGATTGATACCTAACTGCTCCCCTGCTGGCCTGATTGCCCTTAACTGACCTCCTCTGCTGTCCCAGTAACCCTTAACTGCCCTCCCCTGCAGGCCTGGTCTCTCCAAACTGCCCTCTCCTGCTGGCTTGGTTCCTCCCCTGCCCTCCCCTGCTGGCCTGGTCACTCCTGACTGCCCTCCCCTGCAGGCCATCTTGTGTCCACATGGAGGCAGCCTCTTGTGTGTTGGAGTGATGGTCAATTTGCATAATACTCTTTTGTTAGGATAGGATTCATCTTTGTTTTCTGTATAACAGTAATTTACTCATTTCAGTGTAGTATTCTGTCATGTGGTTATATCTTTTCTTCTATTGACAGACACTTGGGAAGTTGTGGTTTGAAGTTTTTGTAGATAATGCTCCTATAAATGCATTCTCCCATGCACATGTGCAAGTGTCCTGGAGCACAGGTGTGTCCTTAGCATTAGTAGTCAGTTTTTCTGCGTGGTTGTTGCAATTACACTCCCACCACCAGAAGATGAGATTTCATGAGAGTTTTGGCAGGCCTTGTCCATGATGTTATTCAGTGTTTGTTGAGTGACTGCATGAAAAGAGAGACAGTCTGACTAGGGCTGGCTGAACTCTCATAGGACACCATCTGGGCCCAAAGACCAGCCAAAACAGGAAAGAGCCCCTTTCCTGAGAACTCATAGCTGTATGAAGGGTTTAACACCGTGCTTCAGTGAGGCTTGGGGTTTTCTGTTCGGAACAAGTGAGCTTGTGGTGTCTGGGACACAGAGGTGAGGAACATGGCAGCCCAGCAGGCAGGACTTGAGGCCTTCATCCCTTGGTCTGCAGGAGGCTCACAAACTATTTGGGCAAAGACCTGAAGGAGTGTTTGGGGAAAATCAAGTGCAGTGAGTTGAAGTGAACACAGGCTCTTACCAGCTGTGAACAGGGCCCAGCTCGTAGCCTTGTAAGCATCAGTCTTCTCATCTATTGAAAGGGCTCAACCCCACAAGGTTGTTAGCTGTGCTTTGAGCTTTGCACATAGTCTAGTTTTTAAGATGGAAGCTGAAGTTGTTGCTTGGATTATTCTTTTGTTCTGATATAGTCATTTAGTGCTGTGAGAAGACCCTTCTGAATTCTTGGTTTTAGTGGCATCCCACAGATTCCCATCACATCATTTTCATTCAGTTACAAATACTTTCTGGTTTCCTTTTTTATTCTTTGACCCATTAGTTACTTAGATGTCTACTATTTAATTGCCCAATATTTTGGAATTTTCTAGATATCTTTCAGTATTGATTTCTTATTTAATTCCCTTTGGTCAGAGTGCATACTTTTTATAGCTTGAATTCTCGTAAGTTTGAGACATGTCTAATGGCTCAGAAGTTGGTATATTTGGGTAAATGTACCATGTGCCCCTGTAAAGAATGTACAAGTTAGTTAGTGACTGTCTATTTTTTCTTGCAGTTTTATCAGTTTTTGCTCGTGTATTTTGAAGCTCTGTTATAGGTATACAAACATTTAGAATTATTACGTTCTCTTTGTGAATTAACCTCTTATTATGAAATGACCCTCTATCTCTGATAGTATTGTTTGCTGTGAAATCTTTATTTGATATTAATAGAACCATTCTACCTTTTATTTATTTATTTTTTATAATAGAAATGTAATTCTTAGTCCAGTGTTAATGCTTAATATTACTTAGGGTTGAAGAAAAGAGAAGGCTTTAGGTCATCTAATACTGGTTGAGGACAATTTATATACCAATTAAACACTTCATCTTTTTTTGTGGGGGAGAGGTCACATTATTTTTATGTGCTAAAGGGAAATGTTATCGGGTCTTCCACAAAAACATTGTTAATAAGCACTTTATTCTGAGCCACTGACCCTATGTAAGGGAAGCTGAATAATTATCTAAAGCAGAGTGTTCTCACACACATTCGAGTTTGAGAATCCCTATTGTAGTCCATCTTCATTTTTGTTAATGAGGAATAGCAGTCCAGAGAAGATAAAGTAATCTGCCAGTCACCAAACTCGTTGGCAATAGCACCAGCCTGGAACTAGTGTCCCTCAGGACCAACCTGGGGCTCAGAGCACCATACTTTTTTTATATATGTTTTTATTGATTTTGACTGGGGGGGGGGGGGGAGAGAAGCACTGATAGGAGAGCAAAACATTGATCAGCTGTCTCCTGCATGCCCCCTACTGGGCATCGAGCCACAACCCAGGCATGTGCCCTGACCATGAATCAGTTTGGTACCCTTTAGATGCACTGAGTGACACCCCAGTGAACTGACCCACATTGGTCATGGCTAGCTTTCTTTTGATGAGTGTTAACATGTTTTTGTTTTTCATCCTTTAAATTTTTTAAACAGCTGTATTTTAACAGCTTATTTCTATAATCCACATAATACAATTCAGTGGCTTTTGATATAGTCACAGAGCTTTGCAACCATCCCCAAAATCCATGTTAGATATCCTGTACCCCTTAGCTTTCACCTGTTCCAAACTCCCAACTCCATCCCTAGCCTAGGGCAACTGCTGGTTGCATTTTCTGTCTGTAGGTTTGCCTGTCTTGGACATGTCATGTAAATGGAATCATATAATATATGGTCCCTTGTGATTGGCCTTTTTCACTTAGAAGAATTTTGTCAAAGTTCCTTTATGTTGTACCATGTATCAGTGTTTCATTTCTTTTTATAAACAACCAGTACTCCCATTTTATGGGTAGAATACATTTATCCATTCATCAGTTGGTAGGCATTTGGGCTGCTTCCGCTTTGGGGCTGTGATAAACAGCTTTGTACAGTAGGTGTTTGTGTGAATGTCTGTTATTTCTCTCGGAGCTCTAACTAGGAGTGGAATTGAAGCTCACATGGTGACTGTGTATTTGACATGGTGAGGAGCTGTTGTGCTGTTTTCCACAGCAGCAGCAGCAGCAGTGTACGAGGTCCAAGTTTTCCAGATCTTCGCCAGCATTTTCCATTTTTAAAAATTATAGTCATTTTAGTGAGTGTGAAGTGCTGTCTCATTTTGGTTTTGATTTGTATTTTCCTAATGTCTACTGATATCGAGTGTCTTTTCACCAATGGCTTTTTGGCCATTGTTCATCTTTTTTTAGAACTACCTATTCAATGTCCATTTTTTAATTAGGTTATCTTTTTATTGTTGAGTAATAGGAGTTCTTTGTATGTTCTAAATTCTAGACCCTTATAAAAATATGACATAATTTTTTAAAAATATATTTTTATTGATTTCGGAGAGGAAGGGAGAGGGAGACAGAGAAAGAAACATCAAGTATGACTTACAATCTTTTTAAAAATATATTTTTATTGGTTTCAGAGAGGAAGGGAGAGGGAGACAGACCAAGAAATATCAGAGAGAGAATCATTGATCGGCTGCCTCCTGTATGCCTCCTACTGGGGATCGAGCCCACAATCTGGGCATGTGCCCTTGATGGGAATCAAACCTGGGACCCTCAGTCTACAGGCTGACACTCTATCCACTGAGCAAAACCGGCCAGGGCTGATTTACAGTCTGTTCTTCTGTTGTGTATATTGTCTTTTCACTTGATAGTATCCTTTGATACATACATTTAAAAAATTCTAATGTAGTCCAACTTACCAATTTTTTTCTTTTGTTGCTCAATGCTTACTTATAGTGTCACCTGTGAGAGCCCATTGTGAACAAGGTCATGAAGAATTTTTTTTTTAATTTTAATTCATTCACACCGGAGCTATTGTGTTGGCTGTTGTCGTTTTTTTGTTTGTTTGTTTGTTTCAATATATTTTACTTATTTTTTACAGAGAGGAAGGAGAGGGATAGAGAATTATAAACATCGATGAGAGAGAAACATTGATCAGATGCCTTCTGCACACCCCCTGCTGGGTATGTGCCCGCAACCATTGAACATGCCCTTAACCGGTATCGAACCTGGGACCCTTCAGTCCTCAGGCCGACGTTTTATCCACTGAGCCAAACTGGTTAGGGCAAGAAATTTTATCTCTGTTTTCTGAATATTGTAGTTTTAGATCTCACATTTAGATCTTTGATCCATTTGAGTTCATAATTTTACACATGGATGTCCATTCTCCCAGCATCATTTGTTGAAAAATTCACCCCTTAAATTATTTTTGTGTCCTTGCCAAAATCAATTGATCACATATGTGAGGGTTTATTTCTGTTCTCTTCTGTTCCATTGGTCTCTATTGTCTATTCTTATGCCAGCACCATACTGTTGATCACTGGAGCCTTGTGTAAGTTTTGAAATTGAGAATTTGAGGCCTCTGACTTTGTTCTTTTTCAAAATTGTTTTAGGTGTTCTGCCCTTGCAGTTGCATATGAACTTCCATTTGTGCAGAAAAAGCCATTGGAGTTTTGATAGGGGTTGCATTGCATCTCCAGCTAATTATCTTTTAAAGGAATTTAAAGAATAAGAAAAGTAAGTCTTTTATATTTACCCACACAGACTCTTTGTACATTAGATTTCCATCTTGGATTGTTTCCTTGTTTGTTTTGCTTGGAGGATTTTATTTAACATCTTGTGCACAAGTCTGCTTTTGTATATTTGAAATGTGTATCTCACCTGTTTGTGAGCAGTGTCACTGCATGTAAACCGGCTTTTTGTTTTGTTTTCCAAGATGCCACTCCACTGTCAGGAGGCTGGCTGAGATCACGCTACCCATCTGTGCTGGCTTCTCGAAGGGAGTGCTCTTTTTCCTCAGGCTGGTCTTAGTGTTTTCTCTGCATTACTTGTTTTAAACAGTTTTGTGGAGCCTTGGTGTAGTTTTCTGCATGTTTTTTGTTTTGTTTTGTTTTTGCGCTTGGGGGTTGGTGAGATGCTAGTGTTTGTGGATTTGTAATTTCCATCAAATTTGCAGGCTTTTCAGCCATTATTTCTTCAAGTGCTTTTCTATCTTCATCCCTTCCTGCGGAACTCTAGTTACCTGTGCAACAGGCCCACAGCTCATCCCCGTTGTTTGGCATGTAGTCTTCTTTCTGTGCTTCATTTGGGTGGTCTTGATTACTGTTTCTTCAGGTTTCCTCATCTTTCCCTCTGTTATGTAGTTTGCCATTAATCCTACCCAGTGCCCCTTTCATCCACATGTTGTCTTTCGTCTTCTGTACTTGGACTCCTGAGCCTGTGGAGTCTGTCCTGCCCACAGGTGGGATCCAGATCTGTCACCACTATGCCCAGGTCTCCAGGTACTGCTAGACCACCCCGCCCTTTGTAAGCCCTGTGACCTGTGGTGGGCTGGGCTTGCTGGGAGCCAGTGCTGTTCTTCCTGTGGATGTTACTGTGCTTTGTTCTGGTATGTAGTAGACCCTCCCAAGCTTTGCTAAGTGTTGTTGGTCAGGACCGAGAGGATTTGCTGGCTCTATTTTGGTCAGGGCTTGTGGGTGATGGGGTGGTTCCCCTGTCCTGCTGGTGGTACCTCTCTGGCTCTGGTGGCTCACTCACACGTTTGCCATCCTTGTCTGGCCACGTTTTCCCGTGATGCCTCCTGCTCTCATTCTGTTCTGTGGCTGGAGTTCCTTCTGGGAAGGGCTGGGACTATCGTGGAGCTCACTTGTGCCTGCCTGTCACTTCCTGGGGTCCAGTGACTTGAAAATCATTGCTCAGTCATGTCAACTTCCCAGTTAGTTTTAGTTTCTCCACACAGGAAGTAGATCAGTCCCTGCTAAAGCCTCGTTCTGGCAGGTGGTACAAGTCTCCATCTCCATGGCCTTTGAAAGGCTGCCTGGGTGCTCCAGAGGTCCCGGCTAGGAGTGGGAGCTAGAGCTGGGCTGAGGCTGAGGTTCAGACTGCAGCTGGCAGGCCTGGACGCTGCAGGTGTGTGTGCCTCTCCCCCTCTGGAGAGCCTCTGGGGTGACTCCATGCCTCATGAGATGTTGGCATTTTGGCTTAAGGTTCATGAGTGTGTTCTGCTCTGTTTGCCCAAGTAGACTTGTCTGGAGGTTTGGAGAGACACCATGAGCTGGCTGATGCTTCGCTGCACTTCTTGGAGACCAAGGCTCTGGCAGGCCCGGGCTGGTGTGCAGCCCAGGGTCCAGGCAGCCACCCAGGAAGGGGCAGATCCGCATAGACGTGATTTGTGCTCTGGGCTTTCCCTGACCAGGATAGAGGAGGGGGAATGGAAAAGGGGAGAGGGGAGTGGGGAGGAGGACGACAACAGAAATCATAGGGCTGCTGAAACTGGTTTGGCTCAGTGGATAAAGCGTCAGCCTGCGGACTGGAGGGTCCCAGGTTCGATTCTGGTCAAGGGCACGTGCCTTGGTTGCGGGCGCATCCCCAGTGAGGGTTGTGCAGGAAGCAGCTGATCAATGGTTCTCTTTCATCGATGTTTCTAACTCTCTATCTCTCTACCTTCCTCTCTGTAAAAAAACTCAATAAAATATATTTAAAAGAAAAAAAGAAATCATAGGGCTGAGCTAACTTGGTTTAAAAATAAACCAGTATCTTCACTGAACGGTGTGCCAGTGCTGGAGGCCATAAGCAAGACCTGCCCTCGGGAGGGCGAGCCAGAACCCTAGCCAGACCCTCCTTCATTTGGCCAGTCACTTTTTTAAAAAAAATACATTTTTTTGTTGATTTCAGAGAGGAAGTGAGATGGAGAGAGAGATAGAAACATCAATAATGAGAGGGAATCATTGATTGGCTGCCTCCTGCATGCCCCCTACCTGGGAATCAAGCTCACAACCTGGCATGTGCCCTTGACCAGAATTGAACCTAGTACCCTTCAGTCTGCAGGTTGATACTCTAGCCACTGAGCCAAACCAGCTAGGGATGGCCAGTCATTTTCTATGTTTTAATTTGTCCTATTAGAAACATTCCTGCTAGTAGCATCTTATACATAGCTTTGCACCGTTTCCCCAACATCTTGGACTAAATTCCTGGACTTAGTATTATAATTTGTCTGGTCATATTAGGATGTTAGCCTAGACCTGGATTATAGTAAACGAGTGGAAATGTTTTTGTTTCTCTCAAGAAATAAAGGCATTAATTTCCTTGCTACTCAGGAGCCCTGTAAAAAGTCAGGGTCTCCCCCTTTCCTGAGGTTTGCATAGGGCAGCCTGTGGAAAGCGGGCACACAGCATTGGCCTGTGGGGGTTCCATTTTGGCTGCTGAGATGTACAGGGTGGGAGGGAAGAAGTAGAGGCACTTCCTGGGGCCTGCTCCTTGCCTGGAGGACAAGGCACGATGGGAGGCACCTGCCGGCACAGGACTCTAGCCTAGTTCCTCTCACCCATGGGCCTCTTCCCTGGGTCTAGGGTGGCGGCATCCTCTCCTGTCAGACAATTTCAGCTCTGTGCCCAGGTCCTGGGCAGGCAGGTGGATTCTCAAATTAGGCACATGTGGTGGCCTGTTGGATTCTTTTGAGTGTCCTGGTTCATGCTCTGGTCCATTCATGCAGACCTGGCACAGATTTACAGTCAGTACCCCCAGGTCCCCACCCTCCACCCCATGTCTAGTTCCACATGCACTTGCAAGAGTGCTGGCCTGGCCTACACTCGGTGTCTCTTCTCCCGCAGGCATTTGGACAGGTGCACACGAACCACAGGAAGGTGGCCGCGGATGGTGAGAGCCGGGAGGAGAGTCTGATCCAGGAGTCTGCCTCCAAGGAGCAATACTACGAGCGCAAAGTGCTGGAGCTGCAGACAGAGCTGAAGCAGCTGCGCAACATTCTCGCCAACGCTCAGTCAGAGGGCGAGCGCCTGGCCTCGGTGGCACAGGAGCTAAAGGAGGTATCTCGGGCTGGGCACGGGCAGGCTGCTCCCGCATGCTGAGGCAACCCAGGTGTACACAGGGGTAGGGGTGCAGCCACACCACCAGTTGTCCCACCTGCTTAGCCCAGCCTCATATGGTCCAGCCAGTAAGTGTCCTGGCTCCGCTTGAGCTGTGCATCCTAGTTTCAGCGCAGCTCGCTCCTCAGATGAAAGTGGGATAGAGCGTCCTTGCCATCTTGTGACAAAGAAGTCAGAAGGAGTCACTGCAGATGCCACTCAGGACCAAGCTCAACCCTGATAGGACCTGGCTGAGTTGGAAAGCAGAGGGCCAGTGGCCTCCGAGGGAAGTGGCTAGGCAGGCCACTGACCTCTAAACAGAGCTGGACAAAGATGCAGGTCAACTGGGAGTCTGTGAGCTACAGCCCTACTGGTGGACATGGGCCTCTCCTTAGAGCCCCAGGTGCTCAGGAAGAGCAAAGTGCTTGTCTGGACCACCGAGAGGCCCACCCTCTATTTCCTGGGAAGGTAGTGACATACAGGCATACAAGTGCTGACCAGCTCAATGGTTCACACCTTAGACATGATGGTCCCACAGGATTGGGAGGGGACACTGGCAAAGTTTGGGACAGAGCCCAGGGCCAGCCTCAGTGACCTCTGACCCAAATGAACCAGCCCTTTCCCCTCTGGTTCATTTGGGTCCAAGGGCTTTGCGGCCTGTAAACCTAGGAGGAGCCTGACTTAGACCTTGAGGTGGGCAGCCCTGGCAGCCTGGAGCTGGAATGTGTGATCCCATTTCCTCCCACAGGATTGCCCTGGTCCAGGTGGGTAGGAGGAGCTTTAGGATGAGAAATGGACCTCCTCACGGCCCAGCTGGGCTCATACTGCCTCTTCCCTCTTCCAGAGGCACCTCTCCTGGGCTATGCAGATAGTCCTGGGAACTGCTGACTTTGGATGCCAGAAAGTGAGCGCAGACAGTCCCATAGGCTGTTAAAAGAACAGGTCTGGTGGGGCCAGGATCCCTGCTATTCCTGTCAGTGCTTCAGGAGAAAGCCTGCCGCTCCCTACACACCCTCAGCTGCCTCTTTCTCCTGAGGCACATCCTGTATCCCCGAAGTCTCTGTGCAGAACATGTGGAGCCGTTCTAGGTCCTGGTTTGGGAGGAAGCTCCCTTCTGCCACCAGTTTAGACCTAATCCTAGTCAGTCCCTTCCATTGCTGGATCCATTTGTATCCTGCTCCCAGCCCTCTCCTGCTCTCGGTGTCTCTTTTACCAGTCCTGGCCCTGCCGTTGCTGCCTGAGCTGCTGTGCCGAGCTCCTCTGTGCCAAGGAGCCTGGATCATGAGGACACAGCACCAAGCACTGTCCCCAGTGAACATCAACCTGCAGCTGCTTCAGGATAACCCAGTTGCACAGACCTTGTGGGTCACCCCATGTGATGCCCCTTTCACGAGGAGGGTATCTGTGTTCCCTGGTGCCCAGTCCTGAACTATGTCCAGTGCCTGATAAGCCAAAAGCCAACCTGTCCATCCTCCTTGTGACAACTGGCTTAGGTCTTTGTGTCCCACATGTCCCGCTAACCCAGGGGATCCTGTAGCCTAGGGTCCTGACCTCTGAACTATATGTAGATAGGCCAGCTAGCTTCTGTCCTGGGACATGGCCTTGAGCTCCATTTTGTAGGTAGAGAATTAGAATCCCGGGAGGCCAGCGCCAGGCACCAGGTGAACACTGCAGTGTGGGTAGACACCTAGGTCCAGGTCTGCAGCTGCTGGAGGCAGAGCCAGGCCCTGTGCATATATGCTGGGGACGGCCCTTGAGAAGCAGGACTGCTGTTGGAAAAGGGATCAGCCTCAATTACGAAGTGGGGGCCCTTATCCCCTGACCTTCCTGTCCTAATGGGCCCTTATCCCCTGGCCTTCCTGTCCTGGTGGGCCCTGGCCTTCCTGTCCTGCTGAGTCCTTACCCCCTGATCTTCCTGTCCTAATGGGCCCTTACCCCCTGGCCTTCCTGGCCTCGTGGGCCCTTACCCCCTGGTGTTGATGTTCTGATGGGCCCTTTGTGTCTTGGGCCCAGTTCAGCTCCAGGAGTGAGTGGCAGGGATGTCCCAGTCCCCTCTGCTCCAGGCCAGGAACCAGGAAAGGGCTTGTTTCCTTCTGTGGTGGCCTCTGGGCCGCAGGAGCAGCTGGAAGGAAGCAGTGTGTTTGGTCACAAGCTGAGGTATGTGGTGGGTCAGGAGCAGCAGTGCTGGGCACCAGGTGAACACTGCAGTGTGGGGTAGATGCCTAGGTTCAGAACCAGAGGACAGAAGTTGGGGGGCTGTCATGTCAGCAGACAGCCCGGGGCAAGAGGGGAGACCTGGGTATAGAGGAACTAGCAGGTATAGGGCCCTGCAGAGATGGAGGAGCTGTGGGCTCTGATGGTTCCTGAGGGAACGAACCCCATGGGAAAGTGCACATTCCTCCAGGAAGCAGGCTGGATCGGAGGTGCTTTGGTGCACCATCCTGGGAGTTGGTGAGAGAGGGTTCGCAGGGGGTGGGGATGTCCCTGCCGTGGCAGCCTACATGGGCTAGGCTCACTCCAATCCCAGGCCCTAACATTGCCCGTGAAAAATATGCGCCTTCCCTGATGTCCAGGAAACAGTGTCCCCAGCACCAGGCAGCTGTGCCTGCTCCCCTATCCTGCTCCGTCAGAGCCTGGCACTGCAGCTTGTGACAACAGCAGTGTATTCTCCAGGAGGCCAGAGGCCAACACCAAGATGTCATCAGGGTTGGCCTGCTCCGGTTACAGGCTCTGTGGGTGTCCATCCTGCGCCTCCGCCAGCTCCTTAACCATCCTGGTGGTGTGGATGCGACTGTCTGTGGCCTCCCCCTGGGTATCTGCACCTCAAGCTCTCTTTTGTGAGGACACTGGTCCCCACAACCTCCTCCTTTTCACTTGATGATGTCTGCAAATTCATAGGTTCTAGAGATTAGTTCTAGATATTTTGAACACATTTAAACCCTCTGGTCTTCAAAATGCATATCCTTCCCACATATGAAATTTATTCACCCCATCCTACCCTAAAGTGTTAATCTGTTCCAGCTTTACCTTGAAGTCCCAGATCGAAGCTAACCCCTTTGAGTCAGAGATGGAGAGGCTCAAGAGTCCACCCTGGGGTAAAACTCCCAGTGCACACTGCCTCTTTCCAGAAGTCCAGGACGGGCAGAGAGACACTCACTCCAAGAGGGAAGGCGTGGAAGGAATAAGCCCTGGGGTCCCAGCAGGTTCTGCCCTGTGGGGGAAGGTGCACTGGGCATCAAGGCCTGAGAACAGGCCTGAGCTCCATGCTCTGTGGCTCCAGGCCAGCTGTGGGTGGGGCCATACCCTTGTGCTCTCTCCAGAACACCCTTGAATACCTTTTGCAGTAAGGACAGGCTGGTAATTTTCTAAATCTGCAGATTCTGGATGAGTTTTGCTTACCAGTTCTTAATTCCTCTCTCCTTTTACCAGGAGAAACCAAACACTATTCAGACTTCCTCAGCCAAGTGTCACGTTCCTTACTTAGCTTACTAGCTTTCCATGCAGCACATGCACAAGGCTCAGCCAAGATTCTGCTCTCCAAGGGCCTCGGCCACCCCCCACCCCCTGCCTCAGGGCCCCTTTGACCCCATCACACCCCCTCTCTACATGCACTTCCTGAGGATCACGGAGATTTCTCTATACCTTCCCAGAATCCAACACAATTGTAGTTCTGCCAAGCCTCGGGCAGCCTGGCCTTTTCCTGTCATTCTCAGAACGCCCAGCCTTGGATCCCAACTCCATGGCCACTTCCATGTCCAGATGTTTGTTATAGCAGTGCTGCTCTCCGGGTAGCAAGCCTGTATTCGCTTTCTCGGAAAAATTGGCATAAAACACTAGCTTAAAAGACAGAAGCTATGCTCTTCAATTTCCTGTCTGAAATGAAGATGCCAGCAGGGCTCTGCCTACCCTGTGGCCATGCTGTTCCCATCTCTGCCTCAGCGGTCACCTCTCCCCATGGCTCAGGGCTGGGACTCATGCTGTGGGACTCCCGCACAGGTGGCATCTGGTGGCACCCAGGCTGTGCTGTGGGGACAGCTTCTGCGATAGCACAACACCTTCCCTGCCCCTCCCCCACCCAGGGCCTTCTTTGGGGGTCGTCTGGGGGTGCTTCAGCTGCAGTGAGTCTCTCACTGGCCAAGACCCAGCACAGTACCTGTGTAGACAGGGCCAGTGAAGGTCCCTGAGCCAGGCAGGTGCCACACATCATCCAAGCCCATGGAGATTGAAAGCAGGCAGTTGCTAATGGCCATGTGGTTCCTTTTAGGGCAATAAAAAGCCCTGGCACTGGGTACTGGTGCGCAGCTCTGAGTCAGCGGACCGCTGATTCGTACACTTTCTGTGGGCAATCCTTTGGGTGTGTGAATGTCACCTCCATGAAGAACAGATGACCCTGTAAAGGAAGTCTGTGCAGCTTGAGGGTGTTGCTCAGTTTTAAATAAGGGACAGGGACAGAATTTGCTCATGGCCAACCCTTTCCTCGCCCCAGTCTCCTCACACTGAACAGGCAAGTGCCCATGATGTGTGTCTGCCCAGGGAAGGCTGAACAGCAGGGGAGGAGCACCCAGTCCTCTTCACAAAGCCCGTGCCATAGCCCACATTCTGATGTTAGTGGTGAGGACTTGTTGAGAAGCAGGCCAATGGGGTGTGTGTGGGAGAGGGATGTGTGTGTGATGGGGAGGTTGTGCACATGTGTTTCATGGAGGGTGTGTATGTGAGACGAGGATGTGCATGTGAGACAAGGATGTGCATGTGAGACAAGGGTGTGCACGTGTGTCAGGGAGGGTGTGTGTGTGAGACGAGGTTGTGCATGTGAGACAAGGGTGTGCACGTGTGTGTCATGGAGGGTGTGTATCATGGAAGTTATGCATGTGAGACGGTGTGCGCGTGAGTCTGTATGTGAGTGATGGGGAGGGTGTGCTCATGAGACAGGGTGAGTGTGTGAGATGGTGAGTGTGTATGTGTCATGGAGGGTATGTACATGAGATGGTGCGTGTGTGTGCGCATGCACGCAGAGAATCACATAAAGAATTGGTTCCTAGGACTATAGGGCCTGGCAGCCCCAGCTCTGCAGAGGGGCAGCTGGTGGGCACTCTGGGGAGAGTCCATGTTGTATTTCTAGTCTGAAGGCCACCTGGGGGCAGAATTCTCTTAGAGTTCTGGGTTTTTTTGTTTGTTTTGTTTTTTAAGGCCATCGACTGATGGGTGAGACCCACTCACACAGTGGAGGGGCCTCTGCTTTACTCAGTTCGCTAATTTCAATGTCAGTCTCATCGAAAGGTCCCGGACATCTAGGCTGGTGTTTGAGCAAATACAGTTGGCACTGAAACCCACCGCCCTATCATCGGGTGTCAGTGCGATGCCCAGAGGCGAGGTTGCATGTGTATGGAAACTTACAGCTGTCTTTCCAGGTACATGGAAGTGAGTCAGTGTGGTTTCTTCATGGAGGTGGCCCTCACACTGCTATCATACTTTGTTTTGCCTGTTTGCCAGGCATTGTATTCTGTGGGGCCGGGCCTGTTCTACAGCAGCTCCCTGGTGCTGACTCCCGGCATCCACCTCCCGGGCCCTTCTGTGGAGCCTGCGCCCTTCCACTTGCTAGAGGTGATGGAAAGCCTTTGTCATGGGAGCTGTATGTGATGACCGCTCCCCCATCCCACCCCCGTGGCTTTTTTTTGCTCTGCTGTAATCCCCTTCATTTAATAGTGCATGTTGCTGTGTGTATGCCTGCATAGATCTTGGAATTGGGTCTGCACTGGGTGCATGGATGCCATCCCAAGGCTCCTCGGGGCCCAGGTATGGCGGCATTGGCTGGGGCACCAGATCTTTGCAGATGTACAGGGAGGCCACTTGGAGCGACAGGAGAGGGGAGGGGAGATAGTGTGTCTAGGGGTCAGTTACGTTTCCAGGGGACATTGGCTCTATCTGGAGACAGATTCTGTTGCTTCCACAGGGAGGGGCTGCATTTGGTGGGCAGGGGTCAGAGAACTACTAAATATCCTTCAATGTAAAGGTGACCCCGGAATGTCGCAGAGTTTGGGGCCAAGGGATCAGGTTCTGTTATGTGGTGCACATGCAGCCTCTCCCTGCAGGACATCTGAATCCTCAAGGCAATCTGGAGACAGGAACTATTTTTTAACAGGTTCGAGATAATTTACATCCTAACAACTCACCCACTTAAAGTGTACAGATTATACACCATCACAAATCAGCTTTAGAACATTTCATCATTCCAGGAAGAAGCCCCATTAGCAGACACTGTCCACCTCCCTCCAAACTGATCTCCCCTACTGCCTACAACCATTCATCTATTTTCCATCTCTGGATTTGCCTCTTCTGGACATTTTATTTAGGCGGAATCATATAATACATGACCTCTTGTGTCTGGATTCTTTCCCTCATGATAATGTTTTCATTTGGGTTGTGGCATTGTGTCAATTGTATGAATATTTTTATTGATTTTAGAGAGAGGTGAGTGGGGAGGGGGAGATTGATCAGTTGGTTCCTGCAGGCATGCTGACCTGTGCCCTGTCCTGGAATCAAACTGCACAGGATGACGCATAACCACCTGAGCCACACTGGCCCGGGCCCACATATGCTTATCTGTTCTCCAGTTCCTTGGGGCACAGCCAAGGAGCAGCATTGCCAGGGCAGGTGGTAATTGCTGAGCTGTTCCCACAAGCTACACCACTGTAATCCATTTTACAGATGAAGAAATCAAGGATCAGAGCCCTTCCCTGTTCACCCCTCACCCTGCCTGGGGCCCCTGCTCCCCTGCAGGCAGCCACGCTTGGCCTGACTGCGCTGAGCCCACAAGCCCCAGCGGTGGCAGGGCCAGCTGAGCAGGCTGGTCACACCTGCCTTTCTCCCGGCAGATCAATCAGAACGTGGAGCTTCAGCGGGGCCGCCTCCGGGATGACATCAAGGAGTACAAGTTCCGGGAGGCCCGCCTGCTGCAGGACTACTCGGAGCTGGAGGAGGAGAACATCAGCCTGCAGAAGCAGGTGTCTGTGCTCAGGCAGAACCAGGCAAGTGTCTGGCCGGGTTAGCTCTGGGCTGCAATTCTCACACCCCCTCATTCTGCCATTTTGCATTGTTGGAAGGCCACACACTAATGCTCACAGGAAGTGTGGGGCAGGGTCTGGCCCCCCACCACCACTGTAAGAACAGGGCCTCTGGCTTCAGTGTTGGCCTGGCTGCGGCTTCCTGGCCAGCAGAAATGGGGGTGCAGGTGCTGATGAAGAGGTGACACCAAAAACCCTCAGAGCCTGGGCATCCAGCTTAGCCAGTCCCCTCCGAGGTGCTGATGTTTCCATGCTCTGGGGTGCCCGGGAGGTGTTGGCCTACGCATCCCTCCTGCTGTCTCAAGTGCAGCCCTGTGATCCTTTGTGGTCCCGGCCTGGCCTCGAGGGACTTTCTGGGTGAAACCAGGGCCTGCCTTGAGGAGCAGTGGGGATGTTCGAGCCATCATCTGTCCTCAGTAACTTAGCAATGGGTGAGATTAGGAAGCTCATCTTCTGTGACTGGCCAACAGGTGGTCCTGGCCCGAGGGTCTCAGTGCTCAGGCAGAACCTCCTCATAACCACAGCTCCACAGTGGGCACTGAGAGGCCTCCTCCCCCAGTGGGAATTCTGCAGAGTGGGTGTGGGCCATGTGCTTATCCCAACAACAGAACCTCCGTGTTTGCAAAAGCCAGCAGAGAGCACACTTCTTCCCAAGAACGCAGCACAGAGTTCTGCCTACAGTCCCACAAGGGCCCCAAGGGAGACCTCGCTTCTAGCCTGGGCAGCATGTGGTGGAGTCCAGCTCCAGCCTAGGAACTGTCCTCTGAGCTTCGGCCATCCGTGATGCGCCCACTACTGCCTCTCAGTGGGTTCCTTCTATTTCTCACAAATCTTGCAGAATAACAAGCAGTGTTTTGTTAAATTAGACAAAATTTAGACCTTGATCTCCCGCCCTCCATGTCAAGCACAGGTTTCTGCCTGTTCCTTCCTCGTCCATCTGCACATGCAGTTTGGGTAGGATCCTGCCTTTTCCTCCCTGGGCTGTCTGCGGGTGTGCTGAGTAGCTGCACACATCCTGCCTCTGTGAGAAATGGGGGCTCTTTGTTTTTGAAGTATCATTGGGATTAATGGTTGCAGCACACATCCAGACATGTATTTTATGTATCTTAAACTATTCATGTTCAGAAGCTCTGTAGCACTCAATGTTAGTAAACACTTGGTAACCATTACATCATTGACGTGGTGCGTATGTTTAGATTCTCATGGGGTCTCCGCTCCGAGCCCTGGCTGGTGCTCTGCACACACCATGTGCACACACTGTCCTGGGTGCTTCCTCATCACTGGGCTGAGACAAGTGTTGGCTTCTTTCCCAGGTGGAGTTTGAGGGACTCAAGCATGAGATCAAGCGTTTGGAGGAGGAGACTGAGTACCTCAACAGCCAGCTGGAGGACGCCATCCGGCTCAAGGAGATCTCAGAGCGGCAGCTGGAGGAGGCTCTAGAGACGCTGAAGACAGAGCGGGAGCAGAAGAACAGCCTGCGCAAGGAGCTGTCGCACTATATGAGCATCAATGATTCCCTCTACACCAGCCACCTGCATGTTTCTCTGGATGGCCTCAAGCTCAGTGATGATGCTGAGGCCCTGGCTAACGGTTTTGAGCACGGTTGCCTGGCCAAGCTGCCCCTGGACAACAAGACCTCCACGCCCACCAAGGACGGCCTGGCACCGCCCTGCCCTGGCCTCGTGTCCGACCTCCTCAGTGAGCTCAACCTCTCAGAGGTCCAGAAGCTGACGCAGCAGCTGGTGCAGGTGAGCAGGTGGGCAGGCAGGTAGACAGGTGGTGCAGGTGAGGGTCCACCTCCCTCTGCCCCCCCCACCTTATTTCACCTTGGCGTAAGTGGAACTTCAGCATTACGGATGAAAGGTACCTAGAGGAGTGGGTTCCTGGTTGAGGTTGAATTCTGCGTACTGGCCAAGGTATTCTCGTGTCCTCCTGCAGTGCACGTGCAGTCATCCTCTCTGCCCTTTGGGCATGTCTCATAGGGTTTCCTCCCGGACCAACCAGAACTCCAGTGTCTGTATACTGCAGTTTGCCCATGTCTCTGAGAGACCCGCGTTGGCCCCCCAAGCCTCGGCAGGGGAGAGCCAACAGTGGCCCCACACATGGCACCCCATCTAAGAACTCAAGGGGTCTGCACTTGGGGTGCTCTAGAACCAGATGTGGTTGTTACAAGGTAGTTTTATTTATTTGCAGCCAGTAAAGGGGATTCATAGCCACAGCTCTGCCTGTAGGAAGGAGGCTTAGCCATTGCTTATGCACACTATTTCTTTGCAGATATTTGTCAGGTTGAGTGCCTATCAAGCTCATCCTGTTCACAAGTGCTTCTGCAAAATACTGTGCTACATTTAACACTTAGCACAACAGCATTTAGTAAGACTGCCCAGGCCTGGAGACCCTTATCCTGTCTCACAGTCCCAGGCCAGCAGCGTGACAGGTGGGGCTGTTGATGGGCCCGTTGATGGGCCCTTTCTATGCCTTTGCAGATGGAGCGGGAAAAGGCGGGACTGCTAGCGACACTGCAGGACGCACAGAAGCAGCTGGAGCAGGCTCGAGGGGCCCTGTCGGAACAGCGGGAGGAGGTAAGCCGCCTCACTGAGAGCCTCAGTGCTCTGCAGCGCGGGCAGGCTGGCAAGGAGCGACGCATAGCCCTCGACAGTGAGAGAGAGCATGACAGCCATGAGGATGGCGACTACTACGAGGTGGACATCAATGGGCCTGAGATCCTGGCCTGCAAGTACCGTGTAGCCCTGGCAGAGGCTGGTGAGCTCCGGGAGCAGCTGAAGGCCCTTCGCAGTGCACATGAGGCCAGCAAGGCTCGGCATGCTGAGGAGAAGGGCCGCCACGAGGCCGAGAGCCAGGTGTTCGCCGAGAAGGTGTCTCTGCTGGAGAAGGCCAGTGGCCAGGACCGTGAGCTGCTGGCCCAGCTGCAGACAGAGCTGAAGAAGGTCAGTGACGTTGTGGGTGAGACTCAGGGCAGCCTGAGTGTGGCCCAGGATGAGCTGGTGACCTTTAGTGAGGAGCTGGCCAGCCTCTACCACCACGTGTGCATGTGCAACAATGAGACGCCCACCCGTGTCGTGCTGGACTACTACCGTGAGGGCCCAGCTGGCGCAGGCCACTGCAGTCCTGAAGCCCACGGACACCGCTTACCAGTCCTGCCCAAGGGGCCACTGACTGCAGAAGGCAGGGCTGGGGACAGCAGCCTCTCACTGCCCTCACCCCTGAGTGACCCTCGCCGGGAGCCCATGAACATCTACAACCTGATTGCCATCATCCGTGACCAGATCAGGCACCTGCAGGCAGCTGTGGACCGTACCACGGAGCTGTCGCGGCAGCGCCTGGCCTCCCAGGAGCTGGGTCCTGGCACAGACAAGGACCGGGAGGCGCTCATGGAGGAGATCCTCAAGCTCAAGTCCCTGCTCAGCACTAAGCGGGAGCAGATCACCACCCTGCGCACCGTGCTTAAGGCCAACAAGCAGGTGCGTGCTGTGCTCGGCCACCAGCGGGCCGGTTAGCAGGCTCCTTGCCCACCCTGTCCCCCAGGCCTGCATCTCACAGATCAGCTCAGGCCTCAGGCTATGAATTGTGTTGGTTGTGCTACTGAAGGTGGGAGAACCTTGACTCAATGCCATGGGGAGGAGTTGGGTGCTGAGGGGCCAGACAGGTTGGGGTCTTGGCTGTGGCACTCCATGCAGTAGCGGACATGTCACCCACCCACCTGTGTCTCTCTAACCTTCAGACAGCCGAGGTGGCCCTTGCCAACCTGAAGAGCAAGTACGAGAATGAGAAAGCCATGGTGACCGAGACTATGATGAAGCTGCGCAATGAACTCAAGGCCCTTAAGGAGGACGCAGCCACCTTCTCCTCGTTGCGTGCCATGTTTGCCACCAGGTAACACTGTTCCCTGGAGACGTGCCATTCCTGGGTTTGCGAATACCCAGAGGGCATAGTATGTGTTCATATGTCGGATGAGGAAGCTGAAGGCAAAGGTTAAAGAGGATAGGTCCCTAGTGGTGGGGCTGCTGGTTATGCAAGGTAGATTGGGCCAGTAACTGAGAAACGAGGAGTTGGGGGGGGGGGCCCCCCCCCAATTTGGCGGGAGGTTTGTGGATTAAGAAGCAAGGCCTTTTTCAGCCCATCCCCCTCCTTCCAATGCCCCCTGTCTGACCCTGACTGTCAGAGATTTGGGGCGGGGAAGGGTCTCAGGAAGTTCATGCCATCCTGGTGTTGCTGCCATCCGGAGTGGCATAGTGCCATGTGCTGCCAGTTTCAGGAGGCCCTGGGCAGTAGCCGGAGCCTAGATGGTCCAGAAGCGTCCTCAGGGTCAGGAAGCAGAGGTTCCCTGTGTTAGGTGTTGTAAGGTCGGGCCTGCTTTTCCTCCCCCTGGGGTGCTGGGTGACCCTTGCTGTCCAGAGGGGAGGGTGAAGACAAGGAAAGTACCAGGCTCCTTGGGAAGCATCCTCCTGTGCAGAGTGTGGGGAGGATGGGAGTCACTCAGCACTGGCATATGGACACTCGCTTCCTCACCTTGTTCACAAGCCTGCCTTCTCGGAACTGAGATAGCACATGTTCCCCTCTGGGCAAGAACTACAACTCACTGATGGCCCTGGGCTCTGGCAAAGGAAAGAGTGGAGGAGGCCCTTTTGTCCAGCCCACTCCCTCCTTGGGGAAGTACACCAGTGTGCATCTCCTTCAGCTCCATGTGCAGGTGGGCAGATCCAGAGGGGCTGCTCGCTCACCCACATGGCCATTTGGTGCAGATTGCCCAAGCACCTCCTATGTGCACATGCTAACCTGGGAAAAAGCCATGTCTCTTCCTTGGCTTTACTCCCACACGGAGAGCCAAGTGACATCTTGCCACTAACCAACTTCCCACGGGTTACATGACGGCCTTGAAAGGCACCCTTTCCCTGTCAGTGAAGACCAGCGTCATGGAGTCCCTCCCAAAGGAAACCAACTACTGAGGGCAGGTCCTCTTCTCCCAGCCTGACGAGCAATGCCCACATCCATCCTGGGGCCTTCAGTCGCACTCACATCTCGATGTCCCCACAGGTGTGACGAATACATCACCCAGCTGGATGAGATGCAGCGGCAGCTGGCAGCCGCCGAGGATGAGAAGAAGACCCTCAACTCCCTGCTGCGCATGGCCATCCAGCAGAAGCTGGCGCTGACCCAGCGGTTGGAGCTGCTGGAGCTGGACCACGAGCAGACCCGGCGGGGCCGTACCAAGGCCACCCCCAAAGTCAAGTCCAGCACCCCAAGCGTAAGTCACACCTGTGCCAGTGCCAGCGACAGGACCGAGGGCGCCGGGCTCACTTCCCAGGTGCTCTGCGGCGAGAAGTATAACATTTGCTGCGATTAGGCCTCCGGGCCACCCACTGCAACTCACCTGTCGCCGCTGCCTGTCTGCTTCATCTCCACTAACCCAGCAGCAGTGGGACCGCACGCTAGGCTGTCTTCCCGGGACTAACGCGGAGGGAAGGGTTTAGCTGAGACGGTGCTTCCTTCCACCTGGACAGTGCAGCTGGGCTTCTGCAACTTACCCTATGACCCTCTTCATGGCAACGGCTATCTTGTGGGAAGAGGTGGGGGTCAGTGTGGGGTCGGAGCCAGGAGTCCTTGAAAAACGGTGGCTTTCCAGGGCCCGGGTGCCATAGGCCGCGATGAAATATGCATGTCTAGGGCAGCTGTGCTGCCCGGCACCTGGGAGCATGTCAAAGGTTCTGAGAGTTATGGTTGCTGCCTCTGAACAGAATTATTCATAGCTTGTGCACCATCTCACTGCAAATCTGATTCGGGACTAAAGGACCAGTTTTCTCCCCCAGAGAAAGCGCAACCCTGAGCCACGAATCCTCCAGCCCAGGCATGTATATGCGCCGAGCACCAGCCACGCTCAGCAGAGGCACATCTGGCCATACCGAGATCAGCTCAAACCTTCAGCTCCTCTTTCTGAGATTGGCACACTGGTCTGGTGGCCTGCCAGATAACACATTAGCAGGCCCGAAGCCTGGGGTTTTCCCATGAGAAAATCTTCTCAAGTGCCTGACCAGAGTCCCTTCCTTGGAGGAAGCCCATCCTTTTGTATCAGGGTGTCCCCAGCTTTCCATTATCAGGCCTTCCTCCCAGGGGGCTTTAGACCCTAAGAAACAGTGTTCTGGAAACCCTCAGCCCAGCCAGTGTGGGAAAGCAGCCTGGGTGGGCCCCGGGCCAGCTGGTCCGAGGACTCGCTGAGGAGGGTTGTGGTTCTCCTGGGTCACTGTTACTGCCTGCCGGGTGGCGGCAGGCAGGAGAGGGCACTGCTTCCACACCAGAGCTTGGCCACGTTTGGAAGCAGAACCTTTCTCAGTATTTTTCTCCCTTTTACCCCACGGGGCCTCTCCCTGAAGGGTGCTTTGTGGCTCAGAGGGGTATTACCCGCTCATACAGCTGCCTGCTCCAACCCAACTCTTCTCCTTGGTCCCCTGTGAGTCTCAGTTCCCACCCGACCCCAGATGCTGCACAGACCACCCTGGGCTTTACCCACCATGGGAGTGGAGAGATGTGGGCTGGGCACCTGACCCCTCTGTGTGCCTATCCCTGGTTCTGGGTGGCTTTGCTGAGGGGATGGCTGTTTTGTATTCCCATTCCACTAGAGAAGGGTCAGGCCCTCCACCTTGTGCAAACAGGACTGCTGGGGCTAGGGCTCCACAGCTGCTGCTGAGCCTGGCACACAGCTTCCCTCCGTACTTGTAAGGAATCTTTACAAAGCACTTGGAGCTGGCGGCTTCCCTAACACATGCAGGTCTTCTCTGCTGCTGACTAACGCATTTGTACACTCAGCTCGGCAAGAGCTTCAGTTGTCCAACAAGTGACTGGTTCTAACGCTGTCTTATTTTTTCCCGTTTTCAGCTGTAGATTAGCTGCCGGGAGAACTCGGCCGCCAGCCCTGTCACTCTGCAACCCTTTCCCTCCTCTCCCGTGGGCCCACGCAGAGGAAGGAAGGGCAGCCTAAAAGTCCACTTAGAAACGTTTTTGGATATGGCATTGCAGATAGCATTGCTGAGTGTTTAATGGCAGAGGAAAAAAGCTTTAAAATTCAGAAAGCTGCAGCTGCTGCTTGGAAAGGCTCTTGTACAAGCGCTTGAAGAACCTGCTGGGACTGCGGCCACCAGGCTCACTTAGGAACCCGCTAGAAAAGCTCACTCTGGGGCTCCCTGTTACAGAAGCTCCTTCTCATTTGATCAACTGTGCACTTTTGATATTTTGATATTACATTTTCTTCCTTAGTCCCTTGCATAGAGACGATCTCCTACTGTGGTCGCCTTGTCCTGGGGTGTGGTCTTAGCACCTGACGTGCTGTTGGACGTCAGTGTGTGGCACAGAGGTGTCCTAGTGTGCAGCTCTAGACTGCTCAAAGGCTTCAACCCGGCAGGGAGCTCGGCTGAACACCCACGCTGCAGGTCAGCAGCCTTTTAGCTTATTTGGCATTGTGGCTTATGTTTGAAATTAACAGATTTCAAATGCCATGTTCGTTAAGAAATCCAGGGTGTTGTGATTCTGGGGTTTTTCATATTGTATTATTATTATTCTTAGGAATAGTTCAATGTAACAAGAAGAAAACTTGACCTTTGCTCTGGTTAAACAGTTATAGGCACTTGAAAAACAAACAAAAAAGATAAATTATTGAATGAGTAGTATTACCTACAAATTCCAGAATTTTCTGGGTTTTAGGATGTTGTGAAGCATGACTGATTAACAGAATTTTATACAACTGTATCAGTAAAATTCCAAATTGGAATTGTTTTGTTACTCTGGTTTTGTGCCAAATTGTGGTACACTTAGAAAATTCTACAGTTGTCAAATTTTAGGGTGTTCTATTTCAGCACCTGTTTCTTAGTATTCATTGCCAGTAGTGCCTTCATCAGTTAAGGGAGGTGTCCCAGCCTAGTTTATTCTCTAAAATGGACAGTGAAGAGCTAGTTGGGAATGTTGAAGGCCAGTGTGGACTAATAGATGTGAAAGGGAGTATACTTTATACCTGAACCTGGGCATCTTCGTTGAGGGAAAGAAAACAGCAATTGTACAAAATTCTGTTAGTCAGTGATTCTTTACTGTACAGGTCCTTGCAAATTTAGGGGCTGAGCAATGAAAGTGGACACAAGCCTTGAGTGCTTTGGTAACCAAACGGACTTTATGGGACAAGCTAAGCAGGCGGTGTGAGGAACATGCTGTGTTTGTGAAGAGCCATGGGCAACAAGGAAGCGGGTGCTGTTGGTTTTGTGCAGGGGCGAGAGGGACTAGCCATAGTATTCTTTGCAAACGTGAGAAAAAGATGTCATATATTCTCTTGCTTGGTGTACCTACCTAATCACTGTTAATTTCAGGAAACAGAACTTGCTAAATAAAACTTCTTAGCAAACTACTCTGCCCAGTTTGCTGAGTGAGGTTGTATGGTCATATTGGTACTAAAGAGGAAGAGTAAATGTCTTTTCTCCTCCAAAACACAGGACAAATTATAATACGTAGTAAGAATAGGAAGAGTTCTGTTTCCTGGAAATGAGCATTTCTTACTCCTAGTTGTAGGGGCCCTGTACCTTCCGTTGCAGTGCTGATTCATAGGGAATGTTACATTTATGATAACCTCATCCATATGGGGTATTTATTTGCAATGTCTGAGTACTGTATTTTTTTCTATGCATTGCCTAGTGTCAGAGTGCTATTGTTGTTATTACGATCGTATGCATGTTCTCCTGCCAAGGAACCTTTACACAGACTCACACAGACAAACAACAATGGCTTTAGATTCTGAGAAAATGAGGCAGAGAATGGAAAAGGAATGGGAAGGATAAATCAATCGCGATGTGGGACACAGACAGGCATGGTGTGAACGTCCTCAAAGCCAGTGCACATAGGAATAGTGGGCCTGGGTGAAGGATCATGTTGGTGGGACTAATAAATAAAGAGCAATACAAAGACAAAGCCTCGGCGTCCTCTGTGCTGCTTTGACCCCTGCCCTAGATGACTGGTCCAGCAATGCACTGTCATTCCAGCACCTGAAGCAACGAAACCAGTCTAACGGAAGCCCTGTTGGTGGAAGCTGGGAGCAACCTTCGGTAAATTGGGAAGTGGGGTGCTTCCCACTATGAGTGACTGTGTGAGTATCCCGAACTGTGGTAGAAGAGCACATTCCATCCTGACCTGCATAACACAGGACCCTTTGCTGGCCAGACTCTTGCTCACTAAGCCCAAGAATGACTAGATACTGACAAGACTCACCTGTTTGTCATCACAAAACCCTATTCCTCTACAGAAATGTGTGTAAGTCATGTTGGCTCCATCCGGGACTGCTGTGTGAGGGCGGGGGACACGTTTTGGCAGAGGGAACAGGAAGTCCCTGGGATACTCTGCCACCCCGCTTCCGACGGCCTCAGTCAGGCCTGAGCAACTCTGTCGCATGCCTCGGGAAGTGCATCTGAGGCAGCATCTTTCTGCCTTGGCATCTCCCAGGACTCTTTCCTCCCCCTGGGATCTCCCTAGGCCATCTGGTCACTAGGGCCCCATTCCTCTTTAGTAGCTGTAGCTTGAAACTATCTTCAATTTGAAACTTTCTTTCAAAAGAGACTTGTTTTTCTAACTCTGGGATTGCCCTCCTCTGCTGGCTGGTGTTTCTATGCATTGCCTAGTGTCAGAGTGCTATTGTTGTTATTAAGATCGTATGCATGTTCTCCTGCCAAGGAACCTTTACACAGACTCACACAGACAAACAACAATGGCTTTAGATTCTGAGAAAATGAGGCAGAGAATGGAAAAGGAATGGGAAGGATAAATCAGTCGCGATGTGGGACACAGGCATGGTGTGAACAGATCTGAAGGAGTCCTCTGAGGAGGAGCTCTCTGCCCTGGGCCAGGCGGAGCAGTCCTTTCCAGGCATTGGAGTGATTTGCACAAGCACAGATGCCAAGACCTTCCCTGCCCCCAGTGTGCTCTGGGTCCTTGTGTATTGCAGGGTTGGAGAGGCAGCCTCCCAAGTGGGCAGGATCTCAAGAGCCTGTGGGAGGGGCATTTGGTGCTGAAAGCCCTGCTCAGCCTTCACTTCCAATAGGGAACGTCTCCATTCCTACCACCTCCTCCCTCTCCGTGGGGCAATGCTCCGCCCCACCTCCCATAGCAGGGTCCCAGAGCTGGATTCAACAGTGCCAATTCAGAGCCAGACTTTCAGTTGCATTATCCTCTTTTAGTAGCTGACTTACTCTGGCAGACAACCTCTGGGAGCCTCAGTTCCTCCTCTAGAGGTTGGGGACTGTAGTTCTTTGCTCAGAGGTTGTGAGGTTTCAAGCCCTAGGCATGCAGCAGATGCTCAGTGGATGGGTGTTGCTAATATGGTTTTTGCTGCCATCATCATTACCAAGATCTGGGATGCCAGGCCATGCAGCCAGGCCTTTGTCCATTGGGGAATGTTATTTTAACTCAGCTCTTTACCAGAGCATAGTTTGCATTTAGGAAAGTGCACATACTAATGTACAGACCAGATATGCACCAAAGCAACAGCTATGTGACCAACAGCCACCAAGTTCCAAGGAAGGTCTCTGCTGGCCCTGGTGGAGTCCTTGGAGAAGAGGCATACCAACATTCTATCACCTGGCATGTGTTTTGTTAGGGATAGGCTGTCATCAGGTTTGACTCTGCTCAACATTCAGCTGTGTCCAATCACATCAGGTCCGTGTATTGTCATTTTGTCAGATTTCTTGTGGACAAGCACATTGGGAGTTCACCTTGTTCATCCATGAGCCTATAAGACCAGGACTCTAGGATGAAGTCCTGCCCCCGCCAGTGCAGCTCCTCCCCCTAATCAGGAAGCGGCATCTCCACAGTAGCTCACCCACAGATGCTGTGAACACACCCTGATGTGGGCCTCCTAGGAAGTAAGAACAGTACTAACTTAGCACATACACCAGGCTCCTTCTTTGTTCCCCTCACTCTCAAGTAAAGGATCAGGATT
>JAAGEH010000381.1:1112784-1152255 GCA_011751065.1 Lasiurus cinereus
CAGGCTCCTTCTTTGTTCCCCTCACTCTCAAGTAAAGGATCAGGATTTGTTCTGTTTGCCTTAAAGTGTTTGTAAAGTATAGCATATACATAAGAGTGCAAATGAGTTTCTCTTGGCTAGATTTTTGCAAACTGAATACACTGCAGCCAATATTCAAATGAGAAGCATGTGAGGACAGTCCCCCCACCCCCCAAGTCTTCATACTCTGCACCCACTCTTCCCTCCCTGAGTCTGTCAACACAGGTCACCTGGGCCTATTTCTGTACTTCATATAAATAGAAGCATAAAATAGAGACCTAGAGCAGTGTTTCTCAACCTTTTTAATACCATGACCCTTTAATACAGTTCCTCATGTTGTAGTGACCCCAAACCATAAAATTATTTTTGTTGCTACTTCATAACTGTAATTTTGCTACTGTTAATGAATTGTAATGTAAATATCTGTGTTTTCCAATGGCGACCCACAGATTGAGAACCGCTGCTATAGAGCCTAAGACCATCGGAAAACACAGATATTTACATTACAATTCATTAACAGTAGCAAAATTACAGTTATGAAGTAGCAACAAAAATAATTTTATGGTTTGGGGTCACTACAACATGAGGAACTGTATTAAAGGGTCATGGCATTAAAAAGATTGAACTATGTATGCATTTAGAGGTGACTCATAGATTCAATGATATCCTATCCTATATAATACAAGCCTAATATGCTAAGTATCTGGTCAGCCACTAGGCTGTTCAACCTATCAAAGTATAATATGCTAATGAGAGGCTAAGGCCACTCAACCGCTCACTATGACATGCACTGACCACCAGGGGGCAGATGCTCCAACCAGTAGGTTAGCTTACTGCTCTGGTCCTGCTGATTGGTGGGGTTCCTTGGCCTGGCCTGCACCCTCGTAATCTGGGACCCCTTGGGATGTCAGAGAGCCAGTTTTGGCCCATTCCTGCAGGCTAGGCCAAGGGATCCCACTGGAGCACAGGCCTTGGATACAAAAGAATGGATGTGATTTTATATATATATTCATTCCCTGCAAACAGTAGCCAAAACAACAGGAATGGCTAATGTCAATTCACTAAGGAGATTTAATAGTTATAAACATGTATGCACCAAACAATGGAACCCCAAAACACAATAAGCAAAAATGCCAAAATTGAAGAAATAGTTCAACAATAGTCTTTAATACCCCATCTTTAATTACAGATCAAGACAAAATATCAATAGAATACTTCAATAGAGCTATAAGCCAAGATTACTTGAAGAAAACTATAAGCCAAGCCTAATACATTTATAGAACACTCCAGCTGACAATAGAATACATATTCTTCAGTGCATATAGAACATTTTCCAGGATAGACTATATTTTAAACCACAAGACAAATCTCAAGGAATTAAAGAAAGTTGAAGTTGAACATTATTGTCCAATGAGAATGGAATAAAAGTAGGAATACTGAAATGAGATGAGCAAAAATGCTAAGTCCTTTACACTCACACCTACAAAAATCAGAAATGAAAATGGAGAAATTATTACTGAATTTGAAAAAATATGAAGGATTACAAAAGAATATTGTGAATAATCACATACCAAAAAATTGCATAAACTAAAAACAAGCCAAAAAGAAAACAGAAAATACTAGAGCAGAGATAAATGAAATAGAAAACTCAATAGAGAAAATCAACATAACCAAAAGTAGTTTCCTAGGAAAGTGACAAACCTTTAGCTAGACAAAAACAGATGACTCATCCTGGCCTGGGGACTGAAGGGTCCTGGTTTGATTCTGGTCAAGAGTACATACCTGGGTTGGGGCTGGATCCCCAATGGGTGGGGGGGGGGCATTCAGGAGGCAGCCGATCAATGATTCTCTTATTGATGTTTTTCTCTCTCCTTTTCCCTTCCTCTCTGAAATCAATAAAAATAAATTTTTAAAAAACAACATGAGTCAAATTACTGTAAGCAGCAATGATAATGGGACACTACTAATGACATGAAAAGATTATAACACAATATTATAACAATGCCAACAAATTAGATAACTAATAAAGTGGCTAATCACTAGAATCACACCAACTACGAAAGTGACTCCAAAGAAAATAGTCCTAATAGCTCTGTAACAAGAAATTGAATCAAAACTCTTCGACAGGACTTCTGGTTTCTGGGCCAACCTGTAAGGAGCTTGGAACTCATGACTTCGTCATAACAATAAGTCAAATGCTGAGTGAACTGAAAAACCAGCAACTCTTCCTAGACCCGACACAGAAGTGAGGACACTGCACCACTGCCCATTCCTCTCAACACTGTAGAGACAGGTACAGAGAATACAACTTACCAGAGTAGGTGTAACCAGTGCCTGGGGAGGACAAACTTCTGCAGGCTCAGTGCACCTAAGTATGAATGGTAAAAACTGGAGACCCTCACACTTCACACCTGAGTTTCCCCCCAGGAGCCTTACCAGGTCCCACAGCGAAGACTGGAGGGAACTTACAGGAACAGAAGGAAAGGAGCCATTTGGAAAACCCTATGGCCTTGAGTTCTTAAGGAGGTCCACCCTGAGGACAAACTATTTTCTCACAGATTAATCTGGGAAAAGGAAAATACATCACTCCAAGTCCCCTCTGGCCATACTTCACCTCCTAACAGATGAAATAAAAAAAAACTGATGCATAGGGCAATAATAACAGATCAATCACCCATAGAGTGCTTCCTCTCCCGACACTACCATTATATTAATAAAAGTTCCCTCTCCCCAGTACATCACGTCTGGCTTTCAACAAAAACTTAAGCATAATAAAATGAAAAAACAAATGGAGACAAGCATTAGAACCAGCCTTAAATATGGTAAGAATGTTGGAAGTACCAGACCAGAAATTTAAAGTAACCGATTAACATACTGAGGGCAGTAATGGAAAAGAGACAACATGTAAGAACACATGCATACTATAAACAGAAAGATCGAGTCTAAGAAAATCAACGAAATTAAAAAACTAAAATAAAACCTTTGGTTGGCTCATGAGTAGACTGGACACAACTGAGGGAAGGGGCTAAGCTTGAGGACATGTCAATAGAGATTTCCAAAACTGAAAATAAAAAAGACTAAAAATAGAAAAGACTAACCAAGAACTGTGGGACAACTACAAAAGGTGTAACAGACAATGGGAAATACCAGAAGGTGAAGGAAGAGAAGAATATTTGAAACAACAGTGACTGAGAATTTACCAAAATTGTCAGATCTAAGAAGCTCAGAAAACTGCCGAAACCGGTTTGGCTCAGAGCGTCGGCCTTCGGACTGAAAGGTCACAGATTCGATTCCAGTCAAGGGCATGTACCTTGGTTTCGGGCACATCCCAGTAGAGGGCCTGCAGGAGGCAGCTGATTGATGTTTCTCTCTCATCGATTTTTCTAGCTCTCTATCCCTCTCCCTTCCTCTTAAGAAAAATAAGAAGAAGAAGCTCAGAAATCAAGCAGGATAAACACCAAAGTGAAACTATACCTCAGCAGATGATATTTAAACTGCAGACAATGAGTCTTGAAGCCAGAGGGGGAGACAAAGATAAGAATGACATCTGACTTATAGCAAAGCAAAGAATGACATCTGACTTCTCTTCGAAGCCATGTAAGCAAGAACAAAGTGAAGTGAAATATTTAATTTCTAGAATTCTGTAGCCTGTGAAGTTATTCTTGAAAGGTAAAGAATAGACTTGCTCAGACAAACAAAAATGGAGGGAATCTGTTGCCAGTAGACCTTCCTTGCAATAAATGTCAAAATAGTTTTTCAGAGAGAAGGAAAGTAATATAGATCAGAAACTCAGATCAATATAAAGGAAGGAAAAACATTAAAGAAGAAATAAAGGTAAAAAAAGACTTTTATTGTTTCTTAATCTAATTGATAACAGTTTCTTCAAAATAATAATACCTATAATGTATTTAATAATTATAGGTTATGGCCCTAACTAGTTTGGCTCAGTGGATAAAATGTCAGCCTGTGGACTGAAGGGTCCCAGGTTCAATTCCAGTCAAGGACGTACCTTGGTTGTGGCCACATCCCTAATAGGAGGTGTGCAGGAGGCAGCTGATCGATGTTTCTCTCCCATTGATGTTTCTAACTATCCCTCTCCCTCTCTGTAAAAATCAATAAAAATATTTTTAAAAAAAATAATTACAGATTATGTATAACTGAAATGAATGACTGCAATGATTCAAGGAATAGGAGGAGGGATTAAGAATATTTTGTTTTAAGGTACTGCATTTCCTGTGAAGTGGGACATTGTTACTTGAAAATGGACTTCGTTAGTTGTGAATGTATTCTATAGACTCTATGGCAACCACTAAAAAAGAAAAAGATGTATAATTGATATCTGAAGAAAGGTAGAAGATAAAATTAGGAGCAAAGAACAGGGCAGTAATCACTAAACATCAATGGTTTAAATACATCAATTAAAAGACATACTGTCGGAGACGAATCCAAGATGGCGGCATAGGTAAACACCTAAACTGCTGCCTCGCACAACAATTTCAAAACTACAACTAAAAGAATGGACATCATCCAGAATCACAGGAAAGCTGGCTGAGTGGAAGTTCTACAATTAGAGGGAAAGAGAGGGGCTCATGGAAACCCAGAGGAGCTGCAAAAAGCTGAGGTACGGAGACGCGGGCGAGGAGTGAGCGGGTGCCGGAGTACCTGGCTGGCTTTCTCTGGCGGGAGGGAAACGGAGACTCTCAAAGGCATTGAACCCCTTATCCTACGACACTAAACCCCAGATCCAGCCGAAACTCATACGGGGGGAGTTTGGACTGTGAAAAGGGAGAAGTGCACGGAAATTTAGGGGAGTCGCAAAAGATCAAAGGCCTGGTGGCGCGCACTGCACTGCGTGCAGGACAGACTGCTGATTGTGCCACTGGCTTTTGCGAGTGGGCGGGAGACAGACCCTCCCAACTGTGCCGCTTCTGACTCCACTAAACCCCTGTTTCAGATGAAACCTGGAGACCTAGTCTCATGTGGTCCTGGTGCGCAGGGGAGCTGGAAAGGCAGCGGTTAGAGGCACTGCGGGTGCGCTTGTGCACACAAGGACCACTCCAGCCATTACCCAGTCACGTGAGACTCAGGGGCTGTGGAGGGCGGGGCTGACTGGAAGGCAAGGCGGTCCCTTAAGCCCTGAGACTCCACCCCTCCCAAGCTCAACAGAGGCATCTGCGGCTTTGCACGTCTGGTATCATAAAGCTGAATTCAACACACAAGTTTCCCCGGCATAGTGAAAATGCCGAGACAAGGGAAGGGATTACAAACAAAAGGAGGAAAAAATACGACTGGATATAGAGTTCAAAACCACGCTTATAAGGTTTTTCAAGAATATGCTAAATAAGTTGGATAAATTTAGTGAGACCCAAGAGGAGATGGAAGAGGTCCAACTAAAGATAAAAAAAGACCAACTAGAAATTAAACATACACTGACTGAAATAAAAACTATTATACAGAATCCTAACAGCAGACTAGAGGAAGGCAAGAATCAAGTCAAAAATTTGAAATATAAAGAAGCAGAAAACACTCAACCGGAAAAGCAAGAAGAGAAAAGAATCCAAAAATGTGAAGATAATGTAAGGAGCCTCTGGGACAGCTTCAAGCGTACCAACATCAGAATTGTGAGGGTGCCAGAAGAAGAGAGAGAGCAAGATACTGAAAACACATTTGAAGAAATAATGACTGAAAACTTCCCACATCTGGTAAAAGAAATAGACTTACAAGTCCAGGAAGCACACACAACCCCATATGAAAGGAATCCAAAGAGGACCACACCAAGACACATCATAATTAAAATACCAAGAGCAAAAGACAAAGAGAGAATATTAAAAGCAGCAAGAGAAAAACAGTTCATTACCTACAAGGGAGCACCCATACGACTGTCAGCTGATTTCTCAACAGAAACGATGCAGGCCAGACGGGAGTGGCAAGAAATATTCAACGTGATGAACAGCAAGAACCTACAACTAAGAATAATCTAGCCAGCAAAGCTATCATTCAGAATTGAAGGGCAGATAAAGCCCTTCACAGAGAAGAAAAAGCTAAAGGAGTTCATCAACTCCAAACCAGTATTATATGAAATGCTGAAAGGTACTCTTTTAGAAGAGGAAGAAGAAAAAGGTAAAAGACAAAAAATTATGAACAACAAATACATATCTATCAACAAGTGAATCTAAAAATTAAGTGAATTAAAAATTTGATCAACAGAATAAACTGGTGAATATAATAGAATCAGGAGCACAGAAAGGGAGTAGACTGATAATTCTAAGGAGGACAAAATCATAAAGCATCAAACAGACTGTGAAATTACAGCAGAAAGATTAAAGTTAGGTGAGGTAGATAAGTGATCAATCAAAGGACTTGTATGCATGCATATAAGCATAACCAATGATCACAGACACTGGGGGGTCGGGGTATGCCTGGGAGGGAGGGGGGGCAATGGGTAGATATGTATAAAAAATTTAAAATAAATAAATAAAAGACATACTGTCAGAGTGGGGCAATAAGCAAGATCCAAATATATGTTGTCTCAAAAAAACACCCATTTTAAATAAAAGATATATAACTTAAAAGTAAGGCCATACCATGCTAACAACAATCAAAAGAAAGTGGGTGTAGTTATATTACTTTCAGAAGGAACAGAGCAAGAAAGTTGTCAGGGATAAAGAGGGGTTTTGCACAATGATAAAGGGATTGATTCTCCAAGAACACATAACACTCCTTAATGTGGCTGCACTAATAGCACTGAAGCAAAAGCTGATCGAACTGCAAAGAGAAACAGATGAATCCACTATTTTGGTTGGAGACTTGAACACCCGTCTTATCAGAAACAGGTCCAAAAGTAAAAAAATCAGCAAGGATGTATTTGAACTAACAGCACCATTGATCAATTGGATACATCCAACAGACAACTGCAGACTGCAGAATACAGTTCTCAAGCTCACATGGAACATTTCTCAAGATGGACCACATTTTGGGCTCTAAAGTACACGTTAACAAATGTAAAAGAATAGAAATCATACAGTGTCTGCTCTCAGACCACAGTGGAATTTAACTAGAAATCTGTAAAAAAAAGACAAAATCCCGAAAATACTTGTACATTAAGTAATACACTTCTAAATAACACAAGGGTCAAAGAAAAAAAAATCTCAACAGAAATTTAAAAATGATTTGAAGTAAATAAAAATAAAATCAAATTAATGTTATGCATTAAAGCAGTGGTTTGTGAGAAATTTATAGCATTGAATACATATTAGGAAAAATAATCTAAACCAATAATACAAGGTTCCCCTTTAGGAAACTAGGAAAAGAAGAGCATATTAAATTCAAAGTAAGTAGAGAAGGGCAATAAAAAAAAATTAGAGCAGAATCAATGACATTTTAAATGAGAAATCAAGAGAAAAAACTAAAAGCTGGTTCTTTGAAAAGATCAATGAAATGTATAAGCTTCTAATCAGGTTTATTAAAAGTTGTTAAAAAATAAAAGGGTATCACAGATCCCATGGGTATCAAAAGGCTAATAGAGGAATACTATAAACTACGCCCACAAAATTAATAACCTTCCAGAAATAGAAAGCACTGGGCTAAGATGGGTCAATGCTACCCAGCATTTAGGGAATAGATTATACCAATTATCTGCCGAGCTTTAGAAGACAAAAGCAGAACACAGATTCCAAGATCACTATAGAGCGACAGGAATCTAGATGGTGGGGATTGGCAACAACTACCTATCAATGGGGAACAGAACGGTGCTGTAACCACTGGGATCTACAGGTAAAACCATGAATCCAGACACAGACCTCTCTACCTCCCCGGGAGCCTGAGCTCCGGCTCCTTGGTGAACTACAGACCCTGCTTCCGAACCCCGGTCCCGGTCCCGGCCCCGCCCCCGGAGCACTGCAGCCCCTGCTTCCTGTCCCCGGGCCCTGCTCCCGAGCGCCTGGGCTCCGCCCCAGGTACGCTGCAATCCCTGCTTCCGGGCCCTGCTTCCCGGGCGCCTGGGCCCCGCCCCGGGCCTACTGTAGCCCCTGCTTCCTGTCCCTAGGCCCCGCCCCGGGCGCCTGGGCCCGCCCCCAGCGCGCTGCAGCCTCTGCTTCCGGCGCCCAGACGTAAATATCACTTCCGGTTGTTTCCAGGCAGCGGTTCCGAGGTGAGTTACTGTGCCAGTACCTAAGATGGTCGCTGGCCCATCCACCGCAGTGGCCAATGGAGGAGAAGCAAGCATGAACCCGGAGTTGCCCGGCTCCGCCATGGCAGCCGGGGGCGTGGCTTCCGGCGGCCCGAGCCAGCGAGTCGGGGTGGCCGGTCCAGCGCTAGCGGCAGCTGACAGGCGCTCCTCTTCCTCTTCTTCTTCCTCCTCCTCCTCCTCTCCCTTCTCGCTCTCCTCCTCTTCCGACGGTGCGGCTGGTGCCCAGGCGGACTGTCGACCCCCAGCTCGCGGCCCTGCAAGGCGCCAGGGCCGCTCTGGGGGATGGACAAGGGGAAAATGGACGAGAATGAATGGGGGTACCACGGCGAGGGCAACAAGAGCCTGGTTGTGGCCCACGCGCAGGTGAGCGACAGATGTCGGCGCATCTGGGACCCTCACCTTGCCCGACCGTTTCCGCGTCCCACCAGCACCCCGCGGTGCGGGTCGGTTCCGCTCCCCCGAGACCCCTTCCCCTGTCACCCCTGGTCAGTTCCGCGTCCCCACAGAGTCACACCTTCCCCCTCGCGTCAGTTTGCGTCCCCACTTCGTCACCCCCTACCCTAGGTCGGTGCAGCGTCCCCCAGTGTCACTGCCGCCAGGTTGGTGCCGTGTTCCTCCAGGTCATTTCCCCTTCCTCGAGTCAATTCCTCGTCCCCCAGTACCGCCTTCGGGTCGTTTCCGCGTCCCCGCAGTGTCATCCCCTCTCCCGGGGTGAGTTCCTGTTGCTCCAGTGTCGCCATTCCCTGGTCAGTTTCCCGTGGCCTCCCGGCCTCCTGGTTGCTGTGGGCAGAGGGTGCGCGGCTCGAGTGGGGAAGAAGTCCAGGGAGGCTGTGGACCTCCCGCACGGGGATTGGGGGGGAAGGCCGGTTGGCAGGGGCGGGCGCGCAGTCTCTGGGACGCCAAGAGTTGCTGCTCTGCTGCAGCTGCTAATCGTGGAGTATTGCTCATACCCTTTTTGCAGAATCTTTTAGAATTAAGAGTTTCCCCTTTTTAAAACCTCCCGTCCTTACTCCCCCTTTCTCAGTGAGGGTGAGAGTTTCAGAAAGTGCTGTAAGAACTCCCAGGGAGGTGACTCCAGGAAGAGAAGCTGTGGACTTGTGCGAAGGCCCAGGTCTCCCTTACCTGCTGCCGGCTGACATCAGCGGCAGGAATGCAGTGGCTGGGGGAGGGTTCAAGAGCATGCGAGTTGGAGTCACACAGAACTGGGCAAAATCCCAGTTCTACCACGGCCTGGCTGAGTCTCCATTTCTGCATTTGCAAAGCGAACTAGTAACAGAACCTCCTTTGTGTAACTGCTAGAAAGATGAGGGAGCAGGAGCTGGACAAGTTACACCTGGCAAGAGAGGCTAAGATACCTGACCCAGTTCACGAGCTCCTGTGGGATGGTGCCTGGCTCTGCCATTCTAGTGCTGGGTGCGCTGGGTCAGCCATAGGGTAAGTTGCAGTCACCCCGTCGACCCCTATGTACTGCCACAGACTGGAAATATAAGAACTGAGACTACACACTTTGCTCAAGATCTTTAGATGAATTAATAATGGACCAGGCTCACCTGAAGCTGTTCTCTGTGCACTCAGCTGAGCTGGGTTGTGTTTCCAAGGTCAGGCAAAGCATGGAGTATTCCAGCATGAACCCCTTTTGTTGTTGGGTTACTGTGGGTTACAAAAGCCTCTCACAAAACAAATACTCATCTTCCAATTCTTTAGTAAGACTGGATAGTGTATCTTCATCTTGTGTAAAGCTAAGCTTTTTTAGTAGGGGCTAATGTACTGAGTTTCAAAAATACTGTTGGACAAAGGAGCAAGTTCCAGACTTGGAATACTATAAACTATGCCCACAAAATTAATCACCTTCCAGAAATAGAAAGCAATGGGCTAAGATGGGTCACTGGTCAATTCTATGCAACATTTAAGGACTAGATTATACCAGCTACCTTCCAAGGTGGAAGATCAGAGGCATCAGACACTCACACACCTTCACCACCCCTGACAAGAGCTTGTCACCTCCAGGGTGGTTGTCCTCCCCTCCCCTCCCACACCTTATTGCATGACAGTTGGTGGAGTGGTGGGTTTTTTGTTTCTTTTTCCCTTTTAAACTTAGTCACCAGGCTGCCCTGGACTGGTGGTTTTCATTCTGTATTTTAATCTAAATTTGCTCTGCTATGCTCATGCCTGCCTGGCTGTTAAGTAGCTTATCATTTGAACTTGAAGATGATCTTTGTAAGCAGTCTTATAAGGAAGTGTTCCTAACGAATGAAAGCCCTGAGTAAAGGGAGGACTATGCCCCTTGGGTGTGAAAAAGCCTTTGTGCTTTGCCTGGGCCTTGAGGACCGGGAGGAGAGTGAGTCCTGGAAGGCAGCCTTTCAGGTTTGTGCTTTGCTTGAGGAGAGGATGTGTGAAAATGGGAGAGAAGATGGACAACTGAGCATAGGATTCCCTCACCTGTGGGTGGACTTCCCACACCCCCTCATTCATTCCAAGGCAGAGAGTTGCCTTCCCCATTTTTTGTTTTTAATGTATTTTTTATTGCTTTCAGAGAGGAAGGGAGAGGGAGAAATAGAAACATAAATGATGAGAGAGAATCATTGATCAGCTGCCTCCTGCACTCCCCACACTGGGGTTTGAGCCCACAACCCGGGCATGTTTCCCTACCGGGAATCGAACTGCAATCTCCTAGTCCATAGGTTGACACTCAACAACTGGGCCACACAGGCCAGGCCCCACTTTTTTCTAGATCAGGAGATAGTCACTTTCTTGGAGAGGGCATCATTTACTTCTGATTGAAAGGTCCCTATAAAGTGAGCAATCTGTTCTCTACTCACCAGCTCAGAACACTGCATGCCTTCAGACAGCCAGTCCTGCAGCCTAGCATCTGCACTGAAGGAACTTACATAAGGTGAAAAACAGACAGCCTTCCAGGGATCGGGAGCTATGAGGAGCATAGGACTTGTAAAATGGGGCCTGGAGACATAGAGCTAAGTGCAGGCAACAGGAGGACTGTGGATGGGGGAGGTCTCAGGGCTAAGTGTGAAGAAAGGACTGTGTGACCCTAATGGCAGACCAGTTCCCTGGCAGATATCTGTCAGCTTCCTCGTGACTCCTTCAGGCATCCTGTGTCTGTCACACTCAATCTGGTGCTCAGCACCCTTGGGTCCAGCTGTGCAGTTTAATCCTTTCCCAGGCCCTTGGCCCTGGCGCCAGCCCCGCTGGCCCATGCACTGACCTCATGCAAGGTCTTGGGCAAGGGCATTTTTCTTGTGGGCAGTGAGGGTGCTGTCAGTTGTCCTGGTGACCATGTCATACTTCTCACTCTGAGCTGTGGGTAGTGAAGCCCAGGCTACCCTGTGTGCTGCTAGGATTTCTGTCTGTGTGGCTTTCACATCTACACTTACCCTTCTTCACCTTTGTCTTGTTGGCTTGGCTCTGTGTCCTGTCCTGTGAAGGTCACCGTAAGTCTTGTAATTTTATCTGTTTCTGTTAAGTGTCTCCATGGTGGTGGGAGTCAGCCCGGGCAGGCCAGGCAGAGAGCTGCCACTAGGCTTGAGCTGCCCTCATCTACGGGGTGCAGGGCAGAGAGTGGCCCACTCCCTTTATCACACTAGGCTGTTGTGACAGAAGCAAAATGAAAGACCTGCCAACAAAGGCTGGTGATCAGAAGCTGCTCATGTCTGATCTTTCAGGTTTTACAGCCTTCCTAAGATTCTGGAAAGTGGGGGTGGAGGGAGCGGTGAGGGACGTGTGGAGCCCTCTGGTGTTCGTGTGGGTCCTGAAGATGTGAAGTTCCTGCAGTTGGGCCATCTGACTGTGTTCTTCCTGTCTTGCATTTTAGGATTTCTGGTTTGTAGGTCATACTTAATGTATGTGTCGGAAGCAAATATGAATTGTTCTTTTCTTTTGTTTTGTTTTTTTTTTTAAATGACTTTTCACAACTCCTAGGCCATTCCCTTCTTTCATTTTTTCCTGAAAGAATCTTAACCTTTTGTTGAAAGAATCTTAACCTTTTGTTGCCTCTATATTTTTTTAAATAAGTAACAGGTTCTGTATTTGAGATTTTTAATTCTATCCATACAGGTTGATACAGTAGATGTGACTTCTTTCTTGGTAAGAACTCATTGGAGACTCTGCATGTGGCCCCCATCTGTTTGCACCTGTAGTTGAATGATTAGGATTAGTTATTTCCCAATTGAGTTTCCTTTGGTGGTTTCCAGCCCTGGCCTTAGAAACCTTTCCTAGCATTGAGATCTGCCCAGCTAGGCCTGGTCTCCCAAGGTGGCATAGCTCCCCAGCCTCCTTCTCAGTCAGAACTCAGGGAGCAGTGGCCCCATGTACCCATGAGGTAAGGAAGGTTTCTGCGTGTGCAGCAGCAGGATGACTGCAGCACCGGCTGCCCTGCCTCCACACAGCATGCATTTGTGCGCCTGTTCCATAGCCCTCATGTGGCCTGGAAGGACTGGGGCCTTGATAGCTCCTCCAAAACACACTGTCACTCATGCAGCGTTTGTCATTCTAAATAATTCTGCTTCTACTCTGGCTGTCACACCGGCCATCCCTTCAGTCTCCTCCACTTCAACCCCTGAGTGCCCTTCCCTGCCTGTCACGTGGATGTGTAACTCCGCTGTCCCCTCCCCACTTTACAGTCTATCTGCACCTATGTCAGCTGTGCAGTAGTGGTGGGTCCAGATGGGGCTGCCAGTCTGGAAGGAATAGGTCCTCCTTCTGGCCTCCATGGGTTTCCCTTGACGAGATGTCTCGTCTCTTTGTTTTGTCTGAGGCTGTCCACTCTAGCACCATATCCCACCCCCTGTCTCCCAATCCCATTGTGGGTCCTGTGGTATGTTACTCGTTGGGTCACCACAGGCATTGACCTGGCCAGGTTTTGTCACAGATGCTCTGAGAGGCCACCCAGATTGGGGCTGGCAGGGCAACTGCAAAAGGTAGCCTCACTGAGAAGCATCTGAGCCATCGGATACCCAGACAGCCCCTCGAGGGTGTTATCCTCTTCTGCGGTGTGTCAGTCCTGGACTGTGAGAGAGCACAGGCCTGGCTGAGAGTCCCCCCACCCTCCTAGTGCATGAAAGCACCCACTATTTCCACACTAAGAAAATAATTTTTGTTAACACTCTGGTGCACTTCCCTCCATTATATGGTTTTATTGGGTACTTAAGAATCCTTTTTGCCTGCCCAGTGTGGCTCAGTGAGCATCAACCCATGAACCAAGAGGTTACTGGTTTGATTCCCAGTCAGGGCAGTGTAGGGGGAGTATAGGAGATAGCTGAACAATGATTCTTATTGATGTCTCTCTCTCTCTAAAAAAAAAAAAAAAATCAATAAAAAAATATTTTTTTAAAAAATTCTTTGTTTCTGTTTTCCTGCCTTTTCACTCAACCTTGCAGCCTAACTATGTAGAATACTCTTCATGCACCTCTCCAGGGCTGCAGAGCACTCTGGCAGCCAGTGTCCAGACCTGTGCTGCCAGACATTTATGAGGCTGTGCTTTTAGAGCTATTCCGAGCCTTGCTTTGCAGGGCATCCTGATGTTTTGATGATTTGATGTTCTCAGAGTGGATTGGAGGCACCTTTGCCAGGCCCACTTTTCCACCCTCCCCCTTCCCATCACCCCTGGGACTCTCACAGCACAAAAAGCTTCCTGCTGCTTTGATAAGTGACAAGTTGTACCCTTAACTCTGTACATTTTGAGGTTGTTTATATGTGTCATTTCTGCACTCAGTGACTTTTTTAGCTTTTTGAAATCACTGATTCTCATCTGAGATTCCAAGGTGTGAATGAGTGTGCCTCACTCCCTGTCCTGCTCAGAGCTGCCGGCCCAGACTGTCTTAATTTCAACCCTCTTTTAACTTTCTTGGCATCATGTCCTAGACTTTGAGAAGAAGGCACATATCAGACACCTGCGTTCCGATGTCTTTTTAGAGAGAAAGTTTCCTTCACAGCTGGTTAGACCTGATGCAGTGGCAGCCTTGGTGCTCACTGGGGGCAGTAGTGCCCACTCCCCCCTGGGCATCTCCCTAAGGGCAGCCAAGGCAGCCTGCCCTTCAGCCATGGTAGCCCTAGGACTAGGTGTCTTTCTGCCAACGAAAGCTCGTGAGGTTGATTTCTCATCTTTCTCTGTTGTCCATCAGAATGGATGTTGCTGGCTCCACAGCTGGCCTCTTGGCATGACCTGTGGCCACTGGCCCAGCCCAGCTCTCACAGCCTGGCGCTCACAGGGAAGCCCTCACAGCCTGGTCCCTACAGGCAGCAGTGCTAGCCTTGCAGAACAGGTGCACCACTGAGTGTGGTTGTTTGTAGAGACTGGCCCTCAGGAGGACACTGTAGCTCCCTAGTGTGGGCTGGTAACATTGAGATCGTTTCCATTTTATTTAAAATCAGAGGCCCGGTGCACAAAATTTATGCATGGGGGGGTGTCCTTCAGCCTAGCCTGCTCCCTCTCCAATCTGGGACCCCTTGAGGCCCGATCCCTAAATGGGCAGTTGGACATCCCTCTCACAATCCAAGACTGCTGGCTCCTAACTGCTGGCTCCTAAGCTGCCTGCCTTCCTGATTACCCCTAACTGCTTCTACCTGCCAGCCTGATTACCCCTAACTGCTTCTACCTGCCAGCCTGATCACCCCCTAAATACTCCCCTGCCAGCCTGTTGCCCCTCACTGCCCTCCCTAGCAGGCCTGGTCACCCCTAACCACCCTTCCCTGCAGGCCTGGTCCCTCCCAGCTGCCTTCCCCTGCTGGCCTGATCACTCACAACTGCCCTCCTTTACAGGCCTAGTCTCTCTCAACTGCCCTCCCCTGCTGGCCATCTTGTGCTGGCCATCTTGTGTCCACATGGGGGCAGGATCTTTTGACCACATGAGGGCAGTCATCTTGTGTGTTGGAGTGATGGTCAATCTGCATATTATTCTTTAATTAGATAGGATAGAGGCCTGCTGCATGGGTGGGGGGCCAGCTGGTTTGCCCTGAAGAGTGTCCTGGATCAGGGTGGGGGGTTCCTTGGGGTTTGGGGTGGCCTGGGCGAGGGGCCTGTGGTGGTTTGCAGGCTGGCCACGCCCTCCAGTGACCTAATCGGAGGCCCTGGTATCTGGGATTTATTTATCTTCTATAATTGAAACTTTGTAGCCTAGAGCGGAGCCAAGTTGCTCAGTGGCCGTAGCCATTGAAACTTTGTTGCCTTAAGCAGAGGCCTGGGCCAACCAGGGTGTGCGGAAAGCTTGGCTTCCTCCATCGCCCGGGAGCAACCCAAGCCTCCCTCCTGCTCTCTGTGGCTGTAGCCATCTTGGTTGGGTTAATTTGCATACTCGCTCCTGATTGGTTTTTGGGTGTGGCTTGTGGGTATAGTGGAGGTAGGGTCAATTTGCATATTATTCTTTTACTAGATAGGATTAGCAATACTTTGATATGAGTAGTAAAATCTTTTGTACATTCTTATTTCCTTAAGATAAGTTCCTGAGAGTGGGCTGGCCAGATCAGAAGGCACAGGTATTCCTGGTTGCCTTATGACCCCAGTGTGTCCTCTGGTGGAACACTGTGTGTTCAGGCCAGTGGGCTGCCTCTGAGGTTGCCACCTCCAAACTGCTGAGGTTAACCCCCAAGCTACCCAATCCCTTCTGCACACCCTGCCCCCCAGACTGTAGGCGGCACTAATCACCCTTTGCTTTCTTTTCCAATAGCGTTGTGTGGTACTGCGTTTCCTGAAGTTTCCTCCCAATAGGAAGAAGGTAAGATCTGTTGAGTTTGCCATCAGTCATTGAAACAATGACTTAGGAACACTTTGATTTTATTTCTGATGGAGAAGTCTTAATGCTCATTATAGAAACTTAACTATGACACAGCATTCAGTCAGAATGTGGTGGGTCTGATTCCTACAGGATGCAATGCTTGGTAGGGTCACTGTGGGGAGTTCCTGGATGCTGAGCTATGAGTCACCCGTTCAAGTCAGAGAGCCCTGTGGTTGGTGGGGATCCCGAGGTGCCAGGTCTCAGCTTTGTGTTTCCCCATCTCTGAACATGAAGTCTGAGATGCTGGCAGGTAGGCAGCATTGCAAGTCTCAACAGGCAGTTCAGATGGACCCTGGGTTTCTATTTGCTGAGTCACCCAAGCCCAGGACTGTGGACACCCTCAGCTGTTGCTGCTCTGTAGCCCCGCTGACCTCTGGGAGGCAGTGACCTTGGAGGTGGGGTATTGCTGTGATACTCATCCAAATCGCAGTGGGCGCAGGGCTCAGTAAGGGAGCCCTGCAGAGAGCCCTTCCTCTTTGTGGCCCTGGGGGAAGGGAGGGAGGCAAAGGAGCTGTTGTGAGCCCTGCTCCAAAGCAAAGGTAGGAGCTGTGGGCACAGCCCTCACAGTGGGGACAGCGGGAGTGGGGCGTGGGGAGTGGGAATTGGGCAGAATGGCCGTTGCGTTTCTGTGGAATCCAAGTGGAGACCAGAACCATCTGGGAGGCTGCCTCCAGCCCCCCTTCTCCACTCAGCGTCTGCTGAGCCCAGACCCACAGCTCTGGTCAGCTTTTCCTGTTTCAGCTTATTGAGGCATTGTCTTCCCAGGCAGCCAACAATTTGCGTTTACTTATTATGTCAGTGGTATTACCCGTGGGAATCCTGTGGTCATGCTGTCAACAAGAGGAGCTTTTTGTCAGGAGCCCTGGGCCAAGCCGTGTGGAGCCACTGCGTGTGCTCTGGGCTTTTCTGTTGGGCTTCATTCTCACATGTCACACTGCACGTGCCCTGGGATGCAGGCTGGGTCTGCGGATGCTACAGTGCAGATGGCAGCCCAATCCAGGCCTTCCCTGGAGCTCAAGCCCTGTGTCAGCACCACCTGGACAGCTCTTGAGGACAGCTGTCTCATTCCTTAGACCTGGGATGGACCCTGTGGAGTTCTAACCTCTGCCAGGGGGAGGGACACAGGGCTGATTTGCTGTCTCATCCAAATCTCATAGCTTATTGGCTCCTTAAGAACATCTGACTTGGGAGAAAATACTTTATTTTCTATTTAGAGGCTGAAGAATAAAATGTAAATACCTAGTGATTTTTGGACAGGAGAGATTTTCAAAGTCCAGTTCCTTGGAAGCGGTGCACGAGCTGCAGGTGGAATCCACCAGTGTTCCTGGCACAGGGATGGGTCATGTGGGGCCCTGGGTAGAAGGCAGAAGTGGGCTTGGGAGCTGAGAGGACAGAAGCTCCAGTGGGTCTGGTAGTGTCTGTGGCAAGGCTCCCCTTTCTCCGTGGCCAGGACCGCTGCCTCCTGTTTGTGACGGCATATGGGGCACCCTGTGTGTAACCCTCCATTCTCCTCCACCGCATCAGTAAGGCCTTCCTGTGCTTCTTTGTTGCAGACCTCGGAAGAAGTATTCCAGCACCTACAAAACATAGTGGACTTTGGCAAAAATGTCATGAAAGAGTTTTTGGGGGAGAACTATGTTCATTGTGGGGTAAGTGGTTTCATTTATGGAGTCTTAAGTTCATGGGCAAGATCTGTATTAATAATACTAGCTTCTCAATTACAGTTTGGAACTCTGAGCTTGTTAGAGTTTCCAAGCTGTTTGTTTTTCACATTTGCTGTGTTGTGAGGTAGCAGAGCAGATAGTATTATTCCAATTTTCTAGCTGAAAAGCCTGAGGTTCAGAGAGACCACATGAGACCCCCACCTGCCAGGGTACCAGTCTCTTCCCCCAATCTTGGAGACGTGCAGCATGTCCAGGGCCTGAGCGAGGTCCAGACAGCCTGCTGCATCCAATGCATGTGGCTAGTCTGCACTGCTGGCTCTTGTTGGTCTTGATAACTGAGAGGGGTGTCTGTCACTGACAAGGTCTGTAGTTTGGACACTTGGGGAGGAGACAGTGTAGGAAGCCACAGTGGCTTTGATCCATGCCGGGGACAGCTGTCTTAGTATCTGTTGGCCCTGCTTCCTGTTTTAGATCAGGGCCCTGAACAGACTAACAGGTTTATCACTTTGTACCCAGAGAGCACTGCTCTGTTTTGTAGATCCTATGCCTTGCATATGTCCTGGGAAAAATGATCCTAGGAGGTTGAGGGCACCTGTGAAGGTGAAGAGTTGCCAGGCAAATAGATTTTAAATGGCTGTGATAGTAAAGCATCCTCCAAGAAGGTCCGTAGACAAGCTTAGGATATATGGGGGTGGCTGTGGGTGTCCCTCAGGCTGCAACCTTGACTGAAGGCATCAGACCCTTTTCCAGGGTGGCCCAGCCATGGAGCTGGCAGGATGGTACAACTTTTGGCTGGGTTTCTTATCACCTCCCCACATGGGTTTACTGCAGGGCTCTGAGGGTCCATGAGACACAGCCTGGGCTCCCCATACTTGATCTGAGAGATGATCTGGCCCAAGGTTGTGTCTGTCCTTTCCACAGCATCCTGCAGCCTTGCAGGTCAGCCCACACAGAGTGGAGGGCTTGCAGGGAGCTGCAAGAGTCCCAGGGAGTGGGCACACTTGGCCCCTGCGGAGCCTTTCTCTGTATCATAGCACTGAGGCTCAGACCTTTCTCCTGGCAGGGCCAGTGAGGAGGGTGGTGTGTAGGTGAGGGCAGCCAAGAGCAGCTGGATAAGTGGGAGCAGCGTCAGAGTGTCCCCTGGCCCAGGGCACACGTGCTCTGCTATCCACAGTGCATGGGTCCCTAGGTGCATGAGATGAAGCCACAGGTTGCTTTCGGGGAACATGCATCCGGTTGACACTTTGGCATAGAGATAGCACCTGAGTGAGCACAGCCTGTCTTGCCCCCAGGCAGATGCGATGTCCCCAGGGGACCATCACTCAGGCTTGGCCCCACTGGACGGTGGCATCCAGAGCACATCTCTGATCCGCACACAGCACATACAGCCAGAGAGTCATCCTGTGTAGATGCCACCTGATGGAAAGTGGGCCAGATGGGAGCCAGTGAGCGTTCCCTTCCTCTGTGTCCTGGGACAAGATATAACCAGCCCCATGGTGAGAGCACGAGGCCCAACAGCACCCTGCTCATGCCTGTGCTGCCTCTGGGCCTGCCCAGCTGTTTGTGGACTGGTCTGGGCCAATTTCCGTGTAAACTGACGGTTAGGCAGTGGGGACGAGGTTGTCCCTTTATGCCTACACATGTCTGCATCTTAAATCCTGGGGGTAGTGGAGACCCTGACTAATTTTAAAAGTTTTGCCTTGCTTTTGTGAGTCTTGGCCTCCAAGTTTGAGTGCCCCTTGGCGGCCTGGACTTCGCCTTTACCCTGACACTATGGGGGCATGGACCAGGCCAGCACGTGTGGTGAGTGAGAGTGCCTTTCTCCTGAGGGAGCTCCTGGGAGACTGTGGATGTGCTATTCCCCTGTTGACCTCCAGTCTGGGCAGCCCTGCTCCTCAGCAGCCTTCCGACATCCCTTTGAGGGCAATGCCTGTCAGCAGAGAAGCCTGTGTGGCCACATCTTCCAGGTACACCTCCTGGGAGGGTTCTGTGCTGTGTTCCAGTTTCCCTAAGTTAATACCATGTGCCTTGCTGATGCCCACTGTCTCCCAGGGTTCTGAGGTGCCATTCGTCCATCTGGCAGATGATGGCACAGTTCACAGGGTCATGAGTCTGAAACAAGGGTTGGTTAATGGAACCAAATGCTAGGAAGGATGCCTACTACCAACATTTTATTCTGACTTAAAACACAAATAGAACTCATTATAAAAGCGGGAATTTAAAGTTGCTTAAAGAAATAAATTCTACTTTTTACCTTGGTGACTGTGGACTTAAGTGGGGCAGTCACAGATGCGTTTCAAGAGTAGCTGAGCCACTTTGAGCTCTAGACTCGACCCCCTCGGTCCTCTGCAAGTGTCTGTCACTTGAGGATTTCAGCAAGGCCTGCCTGCCTTTCCCAGCCGAGTCATCAGGGCGCCTGCGAAGACCTGAGCTGCTGTGCTGGCCCTGCTGCAGCCTTGCCCCGGGGTGGGGGGTTGAGGTGTTTCTCTGAGGGAGGGTCTGGAGGCAGTTCTTTATCTTTCCTGCACCGTGTCCCTCAAGTGCCATCTGCTCACTTCCTACCTTTGGTTTGTTTAAAGTGGAGTGAGACCTTGGGCTTTTGTGAATGTCTAAGTTTTGAATTTTCAAATGTTTATAATCCCCCCTCTTCCATTGTTTCACCTTAACAAATTCACTGAGCTAAACTGGTCACACCTTACCTAATTCAGAACTAAGTTTTTAGGAACTCACCTTTTATCAATTTATAGCATGTGTAGGTAAATGCCAATATTCATGAGGTCAGCTCGCACAGCAGGCTGGGAAGTGGACAATTGATAGCCAAGACCTGCAGGAACACGTCTGTGCACCAGGAAGCCCAGGCAGGCCTGGGCATTCACATCCTAGGCTGGGCTCCTGTGTCCTGTGGGGCTTCTCCAGAGGGAGAGTTCTGCCACCCTCGGCTCTGCTTTGCCACAGGAACACCATGAGGAGAGGCCAGGGCTCATGAGGACACAGACTGGGTGATGGACCGCGCTGTTTGTCCCACCTGGCAACCAGCCGCTCTGAGGAGGGCCAGTGCTCCCAGTGCTTCTGTGGAATCGGGACAAAAGGTCCACATACTAGTACTGAGGACTTTTTAATGTGCTGAAATATACATCACATAAATGTACCGTTTGCACCACTGTTAGTGTGCAGTTCTTCGGCCTTAAGTACTTTCTCAGTGCTGTGCGGCCCACACTGCTGTTCTTTGTCCTTACAGGAGGTGGTCCAGCTGCCTCTAGATTTTGTGAAGCAGCTCTGCTTAAAGATACAGTCTGAACGACCAGGTAAGGGTTTCTAACTTACACATTTCCTTTGTCATTTAAGATACCCAATGTGAAGTGTGTGACATTTTTCTTCATGTTAGGTAGATGCAGCTTTCAGCAGTTCTTTTGCCAGAAACTTGATCATCAGGATAGAGATCCCAGGAGCTTATGAAGACAATTCTGGCATCAAATCCCCAGGCCACTGCAGAGAATGTATGACCAGGAACTAATTAATACTAATAAACATGCATTTGGGAGCGAGAGGGAGCCGAGGGAGTTAGGGGAGACTCAGGGAATGGAAGGGAGGCTGCAGGGAAGCTGAAGGAGTCAAAAGGAAACCAGGTAGACCCACACCGCAAAGGAGGGCCAGGCCCACAGAGTCTGCAGCCTGAGAACCTGCCCCCAGAGCTGGAGCCCACCCAGTCTGCTTGTCCTCCTGGGAGACCAGAAGACATGAGTTTTGTGGGCAGTACCTGCCCCATCATCTCCCGTACCTGCCTCATCCCCTCCCGTACCTACCTTATCGCCACACATACCTGCCCCATTGCCTCACATACCTGCCCCATCACCTCACATGCCTCTCCATCACCTCACATACCTGCCCCATCACCTCACATGCCTCCCCATGACCTCACATGCCTCCCCATGACCTCACATGCCTCCCCATCACCTCACATGCCTCCCCCGTCACCTCACATGCCTCCCCCGTCACCTCACATACCTGCCCCATCACCTCACAGGCCTCCCCATCACCTCACAGGCCTCCCCATCACCTCACATGCCTCCCCATCACCTCACATGCCTCTCCATCATCTCACATACCTGCCCCGTCACCTCACATGCCTCCCCATCACCTCACATGCCTCTCCATCATCTCACATACCTGCCCCGTCACCTCACATGCCTCCCCATCACCTCCCATTCCTGTCCCATCACTTCCTATACCTGCCCCATCACCTCCCATGCCTCCGCTCAAAGCACAGCCTGGCAGCCACGATGTGCTGTGGCTGGTGGAGAAGTTTCCCTTATTTGACAGGAGCAGGCAAGCCACCAGAGCACCGTACCTGGAACCTCTGGTGGAGGAGGCCTAGAGGAGTGGGATCCGCATGGAGAGGGCTGAGGGGGGAAGGAGGTCATAGCCACGTTGAAGCCAGGACAGTATCTTAGTTGTTTCCTCCTTTAGACTAGAAGAAAACAGCCTGAGACTTGCTCTAGGTTCTGCTGTGCAGCTGCAATGCTGCTCAGTGCCATTGTTTTATTTTAGGATTAATTAAATTTATGCTACTTTACAGTAATAAGGACTGTAATGACTCATAATCAGCCTTGTTCTGTGAAAGGAGGAAAGCTAACCTCAAGTGGGGTCTGGAGGCTACATGTGTCTTCCGTGACTGCCCACAGCACAGCTTCCTGCAATCCCTGCTTGGGAGCTGGGTGCATGAGCTGCCCAGGGAGCCCGCAGGAGCTCTCCTTCCTTTGAGCTCCTGGGTTAAGGGGCTTACAGAATTTGGGGGCCTTCCCCAAGACCACCTCACTTCTGATGACAATTGAACATTTGGGGGTCCCCAAAACCAACCTCAAAATCTGATAATTTACTAGAAGGGCCTACAGAATTCATTGTCATGGTCATGTTATGGCTTGTCGCAGCTCAGGAACACAGGCAAGACCAGCAGAATGAAGGGGCGCTGGGACAGGTGCTTCCAGGTGTCCTTCCCCATGAAGTAGTTTGGGGTACGTGCCCTGCTTGCAGCAGCAGTATGTGAGCACATGGGGGAGTGCCACGCACGGAGGTTGCCCAGCTGTGGTGGGAGGGTTGGGCATTAGTCACAGCTGACTAGCTAGCTGCCCCTGTCTCCGGCCTTCCGGAGGTCGAGCTGATAACCGTGAGACCCAGCTCCACCCTGAGTCACAGTTGCACTCATGTGACTCAAAGGCCCCAACAGGCAGCATGCTCCAGCTGGAGACAGTTGCCGGGGTCTGGAGGCCAGGGCTGGTCTTTCCTCCAGGGAATTTGCCAAGTTGTTGCAGCATCATCTTGTATCTCTGGCCCTGATCCTCAAGTATGTTCCACCTCTGTTTTCTAGAATCTCGCTGTGACAAGGACCTGGACACTCTCAGTGGTTACGCTCTGTGCCTTCCCAATTTAGCCAGACTTCAGACCTACCATTTTGCTGAGCACCGGCCGATTCTATGTGTAGAGATCAAGGTGAAATTTTGTAAAGGGGAGTGGTGTGGGGAGAAAGGAAAGGTAGGTTCAAATTGTGAGTCCAGGGTACCTGCCAGAGCACACCTTCCTGCAGAAGCTCCTGCTGTTCCCACGGCCCCACACCCCTTCTTAGGACCAGCACCTTCTAGAGACTCCGTGTGCTTCCCGCTCCTCCCATGTTGCCACCTTCTCTGTCCTGCTCTGGTTTCTCCCACCGGCCAGACCCAAGGGACATGGCTCCCCAGGCCCCAGATTTAGGCCTGTTTCCAGATGCTGCAAAGGAGAGACAGTGGACAGGCCATGGCCAACAGCCACCAGCACAAGTGCTTTGGGTTCTACCCTTCCCATTTGCTCTGGAAGGTGCAGTTTGCTAGGCCCCCTGACCACCCCTCTGCCATGCCCTGTGGGGCCCGTGGTGACATTACATGCTGTGTTCCAGGAGGTCAGCTTGAGGGTTGCCCTTCGGACTGGGGTGCGGGGGCGTGCGGGCACTCTGTTCCTTTGCTTCTGTCCTACTCAGGGGAAAGCTCCCTGGAGACATAGTCACATACATGATGCTCAAGGCCTAAGTTTGTTGTGGCCAGGAGTCCTAAGCGGGGGTGGAGGGGAGACAAGGGGTGTTGCTCATCTATTGGAGGAAATGATTGCCAGATAAGGGCTAGGCCCCTGGCTTCATTCTGTTGCCCAGTGTCCAGGAGGCTGCTTAGGTCTTCCTCGGGAAACTTCCCAGATGTCCCAGGTCATTGTTTGTCTCCTTTTTCCAAACCTCTTTGGTGATGATTTCCAGGTCACACCCTTTACCCTGAGCACTCACAACCCCTGAGCTTAGTGGGGACTGGACCTGCTTCCCCAGAGGGTGAGTGCCTTGGCCTCACAGAGATGCGGCAGCTCTCCAGGGCCACATGCTTATTACAGGTCTTATATGTTATACGTGCCCAGAAACCAGGGGTTTCAAAAAGCATCTGGGGTTCCAGATGTTTTGGAAGCCTAGCAACCATCAGATGGGCTCTTTCTATTCATGACTTCTTTTCAGAGGGAATGAGGTCCTGCTTCTTGGAGCTGTGAGCACTCCCAGCATCTTTCCAGTCTCGTTTGTCTTGAAAACACAAAGTGATTCTGTGTTGTGCTTTTCAATCCAGCAACTGAGGACCAATAAGAGTTCTGACTCAAGCAGCAAAGTGATGTTTAGATGATGCGACAAGAGAAGCATCAGGGGTTAGAAGGAAAAGCAGCTTTGGGGACAATTCTGACCAATACTGCTGCTGCTCCCAAAGTTGCCTTGTAGTTCTATGTCTGCTTAAAGGTATGCAGTCTCTCCCTAAGCAGATTTTCTTATTTATTTTGCAGCCAAAATGTGGGTTTATTCCTTCCTCCAGTGCTGTGACACACGAGATGAAGCACAAGGTGTGTCGCTACTGCATGCACCAGCACCTCAAGGTGAGTGCTGGCCAGCCCGCGTGCCTGCAGTGTTGTGGGGAGGGCATTGGCCTGCAGTGAGTATCCAGAGTTTTCAAAAGAGTAAAAGAAATTGTAGATGTTTATTATTTATCTCAGCTTTTTGTTATTTTTTTTAATTTAATAAACCCTTATTGTTCAGATTATTACAATTGTTCCTCTTATTTCCCCCATAGCTACCCTCCACCTGGTTCCCACCCCACCCTCTGCTCTTTCCCCACATTGTCCTCATCCATAGGTGTGCAGTTTTTGTCCAGTCTCTTCCCACACCCCTCTCACCCCTTTCCTCCTGAGAATTGGCAGTCCACTCCCTTTCTATGCCCCTAATTCTATTATATTCACCAGTTTATTCTGTTCATCAGATTTTTAATTTACTTGATTTTTAGATTCACTTTTTGATAGATATATACTTGTTGTTCATAAATTTTATCTTTACCTTTTTCTTCTTCCTCTTCTTAAAGAGTACCTTTTAGCATTTCATATAATACTGGTTTGGTGTTGATGAGCTCCTTTAGTTTTTTCTTATCAATGAAGCTCTTTATCTGACTTTTCAATTCTGAATGATAGCTTTGCTGGGTAGAGTAATCTTGGTTGTAGATTCTTGCTATTCATCACTTTGAATATTTCTTGCCACTCTCAGCTGGCCTGCATAGTTTCTGTTGAGATATCAGATGACAATCATATGGGTGTTCCTTTATAGGTAATTAACTGTTTTTCTCTTGCTGCTTTTTAATATTCTCTCTGTCTTTTGCTTTTGGTATTTTAATTATGATGTGTCTTGGTGTGGTGCTCTTTGGATTCCTTTTGTTTGGGGTTCTGTGCACTTCCTAGACTTGTAAGTCTATTTCTTTCACCAGGTGGGGGAAGTTTTCAGTCATTATTTCTTCAAATGAGTTTTCAGTATCTTGCTCTCTCTCTTCTTCTGGCACCCCCATAATTCTGATGTTGGTATGTTTGAAGTTGTCCCAGAGTCTCCTTACACTATCTTCACATTTTTGGATTCTTTTTTCTTTTCCAGTGGAGTGTTTTCTGCTTCTTTGTATTTCAAATCTTTGACTCGATTCTTGCGTTCCTCTAGTCTGCTGTTAGGTCTCTGTATAATATTTTTATTTCAGTCAGTGTATCTTTAATTTCTAGTTGGTCCTTTTTCATATTCTCGAGGGTCTCGTTAAATTTATCAACCTTTTTTAGGAAATTCTTGAAAACTCTTATAACCGTGGTTTTGAACTCTATATCTGGTTGTTTGCTTTCCTCCATTTCTTTTGTTTATGATGTGTTCCTTTGTTTCCATATTTTTGCTGCTTCCCTGAGTTGCTAGAGTAGCTTTGTGTGCTAGTTGTCCTATATGGCCCAGTAGCTCCACCTCCCCAGTTACCTGAGGTGGACACTCTTGGTGCACCCCTTTGTGTACTGTGTGTACAGCCTTGTTGTAGTTAAGTCTTGATTATTGTTGGTATCACTGGGGGAATTGACCTCCAGGCCAATTGCCTGTGAGGATCAGCTGTGTCTATGCTGGGAGAACTTCTGTGCTGGAGTAAGCCTTATAAGACAAGACTTGCAAAATTGCAAAAGCCTCTGTTCTCAGCTTGGGTGGGGTGGAGTCTCAGGGCTGAGCAGACAGCCTTGGCTTCCCATTAGCCCTGCCCTATGAGGTTCCTGGATCTCAGGTGTCCCTCTGTAATCCCTGCAGCCTTCTCTGTACACACTTATGTGCACACCTCCAGACCTCTGCTTTTCACAGCTCCTCTGAGTTTCTGTGCGCTCCGGGGACCAGTATGAGTCTGGTCCGCAGGGTTTCGCCCAAAACTGGGGTTCAGCACAGTTTCTCCCACTAGAGAAATCCAGCCTTTCTCCCGCTAGAGAAATCCAGCGGCACAATCAGCAGTCAGTTCTCTCTGCATGCATTCACTCACGTGCCTCCAGAACTCTGCCTTTCACGGCTCCCTAAGTTTTCATGCACTCCTCCCTTTTCTTGACAGTCCAGACTCCCCCGTATGAGTCTTGCCCAGAACTGGAGTTCAGTGCATTCAGAACTGGAATTCAGTTCAGTCGGGAGTTTCTGTCTCCCTCCCGCTAGAGGAAGCCAGCCAGGCACTCTGCCACCTGTCTTCTCCACAATGTGCGTGTCTCCGTACCTCAGTTTTTTGCAACTCCTCTGAATCTCTGTGAGCCCCTCTCTTTCCTTCTAGTTGTAGAATTTCTACTCAGCCAGCTTTCCTGTGGTTCTGGATGATGTCCATTGTGTCTTTTCGCTGTAATTTTGAAATTGTTGTGCGAGGCAGCAGTTTAGGTGTTCACCTCTGCCGCCATCTTGGTTTCTCCTTTGTTGTTTGTTTTATATAGAGATAAAAATTTTTTTACCCTAAGATTCACCCTTTTATAGTACAGTGGTACCTCGAGATACAAGTTTAATTCGTTCCATAACCTTGAGGTATGGGGAACTATGAGACGCTCGATTCGCAGTAAACTGGTGGGTCGTGTGCAGCCGGCCAATCTGTGTGATTACTCCTATCTCAAATGTTGCTTGTATTTCAAATCAAAAATTGTTCGCTCAATGGCTCGTATCTCAAAAATCTTGTATGTTAGGGCACTCGTATCTCGAGGTACCACTGTATATACATTAAGTGTATTCACAGAGTTGTACAATCATCACCACTATCTAATTCCAGAACATTTTCATCACTTCAAAAAGAAATTCTGTCCCCAGAAGCAGTTCCTGTCCTACCAACCCCTGTCAACCTCCTGTGTGTCTGGATTTGCCTGTTCTGGACAGTCATACAATGTGTAGCCTTTTGCAACTATCTTTTTCCACTTAGTATAATTATATTGAGCCCATCCATGTAGTAGCATGTATCAGCACTTCATTCCTCTTGTGTCCATTGTCTGGGCACATTTTGTCCATCCACTCATCTGTTGATGACATGTGACTTCTTTCCACCTTTTGGTTATTGTAAATAATGTTGCTATGAACATGCATGTACATGTGTTTCTCTGAATCCTCGTTTTTCAGTTTTCTTTCGGCATGGCCATGGGTGAGCCTGAACTCAGGCCCCTGTTCCCCATACTCAGCCCCATGTTGGGCACCATATGTACCATGGCAGCACAGTCAAGTTCGGTGAGCCTGAGAGGGGCCAGTGAAGGATTGAGAAAAGACAGATAAGAGTAAAAAGCTGGGTCTGGGTGGGATGCTGTCCTCTCTGATGGAAAGCTACCGACAGTGCCACGGCCTGCAAGCCAAGTCTTTATTTTATAGCCAAATTCCACGAGACAAAGTAAAGGCATTGTCAAGATGTTTCGTGGGAGTTTTGAATCTATTCAATTACATGCACCTGAACTTTATCAAGCCCACATCACTCAGCCACGTGGGACCACAGGTTCAGACCTTAGGTTCAAGCTTACAACTATAGCCTTTGGCTATAATTGTGTTGGGGCTTGCACATGGCTTTGTCACAAGAGGATCGTGCCCTCTCATTAGTCCCAGGTTTGAACCTGTCCAAACACTGTAGCTGTTCCCATAGGGTAAATTCCTTGGAGTGCAATTACTGGATTTTAGGAAAGTTCTATATTTAACCTTTTGAGGAAACATCACACTGTTTTCCCCAGCCATTACACTATGTGGTATTCCCATCAGCAATTAGTGTTCTAATTTCTCCATATCCTTGCCAGCACTGGTTGTTCTTGTTTGTGGAGAGTGTGCAGTGGTAGTTCATTTTAGTTCTCAGTTGCATTTCTCTAATATATCATGATGGTCAGCATCTTTTCATGTGCTTATTGTGTCATTTGAATATCTTCATTAGAGAAATGTCTATACAAGTTCTTTGCCCATTTTGAATTGGGTTTTTCTGTTGTAGAGTTTACATGTTCTTTATATATTATACCAGAGGCACAATGCACGAAATTCATGTAAGGGTTTCAACCCTTGCAGTGCCAGCTTTGTCTATGGTCATCCAGAAGGACATCTGAAAGATGTCCAGAAGGTTGTTTGGCTGTTTGGTCTACTTAGCATATTATGCTTTTATTATTATATACTAGAGGCCTGGTGCACAAAATTCATACATGGGGGTGAGAGTATACCTCAACCCAGCTTGCACCCTCTCCAATCTGGGATCCTCCTCACAATCCAGGACTGCTGGCTCCCAAACACTCGCCTGCCTGCCTGATTGCCCCTAACCACTTCTGCCTACCAGCCTGATCACCCCTAACCACCCCTCTACCAGCCTGATCAACTCCTAACTGCTCTCCCCTGCTGGCTTGGTCTCCCTCTCCCCCTCCAATTGCCCTCCTCTGCTGGCTATCTTGTGGCAGCCACCTTGTCTCCACATGGGGCAGTCATCTAGTGTGTTGGAGTGATGGTCAATTTGCATATTACCTCTTTCTTATATAGGATGTGATTTGTAAATATTTTTTCCTCTTCTGTCGTTGTCTTTTATTCTTGTTTTTCTTTTTAATATATTTTTTAAAATATTTTATTGATTTTTTACAGAGAGGAAGGGAAAGGATAGAGAGTTAGAAACATTGATGAGAGAGAAACATCGATCAGCTGCCTCCTGCACACCTCCTACTGTGGGTGTACCTACAACCAAGATACATGCCCTTGACCAGAATCGAACCTGGGACCTTTCAGTCCACAGGCTGACGCTCTATTCACTGAGCCAAACCAGTTTTTGGCTTTAATATTGTTTTTATTGATTTCAGAGAGGAAGGAAGAGGGAGAGAGAAACATCAGTGATGGGAGATAATTATTGGTTGGCTGCCTCCTGCACACCTCCGAGCCTACAACCCAGGCATGTGCCCTTAACTGGCATCGAACCTGGGACCCGTCAATCCGCAGGCCAACACTCTATCCCCTGAGCCAAAAGGGCCAGTGCTACTCTGTTGATAGTATTTTTTTATGTATGAACTTTTACATTTTGATAAAGTCTATTTTGTCTACTTTTTCTTTTGTTGCCTGTGCTCTTGGAATCATATCTAAAAAGTCATTGCCTAAGATGAAGCTTTTCTCCTATTTTCTTCTAAGAGTTTTATAGGGTTAGCTTTTTAAAAAAAATTTAACATTTATTGAGCTTCTTGCTACATGCCAGAAACAGTTAATTATTGAACCTACAAAGCAGAAAAACCATGTTCCCTACCTTGGATTTTATTGGTTAGTGGGGAGCAGACATGCTGATGATCAGAACTCAATATGATAAATACAATAATGGATATATGTACAAAGTTCAGTGGAAGCATCAAGAAGTCAGGGGAGCTTTCAGAGAAGAGAACATAACTGAGCTGGAATATGAAGGATGAGAAATAATTTTCCAAGTAGACAAATGGAAGGAGAATCTTTTAGGTAAGGGGAATACATTTACCAAGATATAGATATTAGAGCATAGTGTGTTTATATGATACAAGTTTTTTTCAGAATTGCTTTAGTAAAAATTCAAGTTGGAGAATTCTAGAAGATGAAGTCAGAAAAAAAGTGTCCCTAAGTGTAACATGGATGGCAAACTTAATACTATATACTTTACCAAAAGGGTTGGATCATTGAGATTCTGATAGGCCATGCCAAGGAATACACTTTTTTTTCCTTTTTTTTAAAATATATTTTTTATTGATTTTTTACAGAGAGGAAGGGAGAGTGATAGAGAGTTAGAAATATCGATGAGAGAGAAACATCAATCAGCTGCCTCCTGCACACCTCCTACTTGGGATGTGCCCACAATCAAGGTATATGCCCTTGACCAGAATTGAACCTGGGACCTTTCAAGTACCCTGGCCGACCCTCTGTCCACTGAGCCAAACCGGTCAGGGCAAAGAATTGATTAAGGTATTACATATGTGTCCTTATCCCCCCATTACCCCCTACCCCCCACCCCACTCATGCAGTTTTAGCTCTTATGAATAAGTCTTTGATCCATTATGAGTTAATTTTTTTGTTTGTTTACTGTGAGGGAACATTTATTAAAGCTAAAGACAGTAAAACAAGAAAAGGCTTAGCATATGGTCAGAGATCAACCAAAGGACTTGTATGCATGCATATAAGCCTAACCAATGGACACAGACAACAGGGCGGTGAAGGCATGAGTGGGGGGTTGGGGGATGGGGGGATAATGGGAGAATAAGGACACATACATAACACCTTAATCAATAAATAAAAATAAAAAATAAAAATAATTTTTTAAAAAGGGAGAAAGAAAGGACTTAGCATAGAAGAAGCAATAGGAGAGCCAGGCTGGTCTGCCGTAGGTCTCTGGGAAGTCAGAGAAAAGCAGGCCTTGGGAGCAGGTTCAGGAGTGAGCCTGGGATGAGGGGCTGCTGCCCATTGCTTCCCAGGTTGCAAGCCTCTTGGGGTCCTTTAGGTTTAGGAGATGCATGCTGTGGGGGAAGGAGAAGGGGAAGAGAGTGAGGGGGGCTGCTCCTCAGAGGAAGAGCACTTTGAGTTAATTTTTATATATGGTGTTAAGTAAGGATCCAACTTCATTCTTTTGCACGTGGATGTCCAGTTTTCCCAGCATCCTTTTTTGAAAAGACTGTTCCTCTTTTTCCACTGAATGGACTTGGCACCCTTATTAAAGATCTTTTGGCCATATATGTGATAGATTATTTCTGGCTCTCTAGTCTACTTTATTGGTTTATATGTCTGCCCTTATGCTGGTACCACTCTTAGATTGCTGTAGGTTTTGAAATGAGGAAGTGTTAATCCTCTGGCTTTGTCCTTTTTCAAGATTGTTTAGGTTATTTGGTGCCCTTTACAATTATGTATGAATTTGAGGATTGGATTTTTTATTTTTTCAAAACATGACTTGGAATTTTGATAGAAATTGTGGGAATCTGTGCATCACTTGGGTAATATTGCCATCTTAACCATTACAGTTTGCTAGCATGAAGTATATCCACATTGTCATGTAGCCATCTCTAGACCTTTATTCATTCTGCAAAATTGAAACTATACCCATTAAACAGCCCCACATGTCCTCTTCTCAGCCCCTAGAACCGCCATTGCAGTTATCTTTGAATTTGACTGCTGTTGGCACCTCATACGTGTGGAATGATACAGTGTATGTCTTTGTGACTGGTTCACTTTAACTCAGCATAATGTTCTCGAGGTTCATCCATACTGTAGCATGTCTCAGAGTTTCCTTCCTTTTGAGGCAGAGTAATCCACTGAACTTGGGTTGCTTCCCCCTTTTGGCTGTTGTCAATGATGCTGCTATGAATAAAAGTGCACAAATAGCTCTTTGAGACCCTGCTTTCCGTCTTTTGAGTAAATACCCAGAAATAAGAATTGCTATGTCTTATGGTAAACTCTGTTTTTAATGATGAGGAACCACATTCTGTGGTTCATAGAGCTGTTCCAGTTCACATTCCACCACAACACGTTTCCCCACATCCTCACCAAAACTTGCTATTTTCTATTTTTTATATTAGCCACCTTAATGAGAGGTGAGAAATGCAATTGGTTTTTGCATATTGATATTTTTTTTAAGGAAAATAGGCTTAGTTCTTTTGTGCACAATGACAAGAGGGGTATCTACCACCTGTTCATCCTGTGCTTCCCATCCTTGCTGGTACAGGGGTGCAGCTGGGTCTCAGGGTTGTCACTGAAAGAATGGAGATACGACACTAAGGCTAGTGACCCCTCTGTGTGTGGCCAGCTTCTGACTCCCTTTTCTGAAGCCTTTCTGCTATTCCCTTCCATTGGAGCAATTCCTGCTCCAAAGCCAAGACAGAGGTTGGACTTTCTTCTGTTTGGTTTATTTACACTTAAGACCCAGTCAGTCAGAAAAAAATTCAGTCTTGATCATCACTGCTCAACAGCCTTCTCTTGTATATTTTTTAGTGTTCAGTGGAAAAATAGAAACAATTCTAAGTAGAAAAGTTTAATACAGGACATTAAGTGTTTGCAGACTCATTGGAAAGCTGGAGGAGTGAGCCATAGGTTGTTCTCCGGGAATGAGAACATTGGAGACCTGCCGCCTTAGGGAGGTGATGGAGAGTCCCTGCAGAGCTTGTATCCAGGCAGGGAGGCCCTTGGCTTAGCTGCCTTCGGCACACCACAGAACTCAAGATTGGACCCTGGGAGGAAAAGCCACTCAGAATGAGAGCCTGCTATGTGCTGTGTAGTGACCTTTTATCCTATCACCACTTGATGAACTTATTTATTTGCTCTAACATTTTTTGATGGTTTCTTAGGATTTTCTATACACATGGTCAGATCACTTGCAAATAGAAATAGTTCTGGTTCTTTCTTCCCAACCTAATGCTTTTTGTTTTTCTTCCCTAATTGCCCTGATTAGAACTTGCAGTACAATATTGTGTAGAAGCAAGCAAGAGTGGACACCCTTTCCTTGTTCCTGAACTTCGGGGGGACACTTTCACTTTTTCACATTCTGTGTAATGTTCACTGTGAGTTTGGTACAGCTGTTCATTTTGAGTGCTGTTTGTTTTTTAAATCATGAAAGGATGGTGAATTTTGTTAAGTACTTGTCCTATATTGAAATGATCATGAGGTGTTTTCTTCTGTTAACATAGTGAATCACATTGGCTTTCACATGTTGAACCACTCTTGTTTGTCTTGGATAAATTCCACATGACTGTAAGTGGATAATCCCTTTAATATGCTGCTGAATTTGATTTGTCCATTTTGGTTAAGGATTTTTTTCTTAAGGAATATTGGTCTATACTTTTTAATTTTGGTACCAGGGTAATAACTGGCTCCATGGACGTGGGTTAGGAAATGTTTCCTTCTCTCTCCACTTTTCCGTATTTGGAAGACTTTGAGTGTTGGGGTTAAACACGTGGTAGAATTCACTAGCGAAGCCATCTGGTCCTGAGATTTCCTTTGTTGGTAGGTTTTTGATTACTGATCCAGTCTGTTGTTATTGGTCACTGGACAATTTTTTATGAAGGGTCTAGGTGTGCATCTCTCGGATTTTATCTTTTCCCTACTCAGATCTGATGTTAAGCCCCTCTAATGACTTACTCATTTTGGTTCTTTTCAACTACAGAATTTCTGTCTGGTTCCTTTTTAAAATTCTGTCTCTGTTGTTATTCTCTGATAGATAAGAAGTTATTTTCCTTGTTTTCTTTAGCTGTAGCACAATTAAGGTAGCTGATTTAAAGTTGTTGTATCAGTCCAATGTCTGAGCTTCTACAAGGACCACCCATGGATTGCTTTATGCCCTGAAGGTATGGATCATACTTTCTTGTTTCTTTGTATATCTTGTAATAATTTGCTGACAATGGGCATTTTAAGTAATATAATATAGTCACTCTAGAAATCAAATTCTACAACCTCTCGAGGATTTCTTATTGCTGCTTGTTGTAATTGTTATTGCTTTTTCAGTGATTTTTCTATGCTAACTAAAGGCCTGGTGCATGGGTTCATGCACTGATGGGGTCCCTCGCTGCTAGGTAGGCTCACTGCTGCTCCACTGCAGTCTCTGGGCTACGGTAGCCAGCTGTGAGCCCTGTCTGGTGCCCATCAATAAGCTGAGCGGCACTCCCGCTGTGGGAACACACTGACCACCAAGGAGCAGCACCTGCATTGAGCATCTGCCCTCTGGTGGTCAGTGCGTGTCATAGCAACTGATCAACTGGTCAAACAAATGGTTGCTTAGGCTTTTATATACAGTAGGTCCTTGGATTACATCAGAGATCCATTCCTACGACACGATGTAACGCAATTTTCGCCATAAGTTGGAACCCACTTACATAAGCATGTACATCACTCACATGGAGCATATACACAGCAGTTATGAAGTGAAACAGTAAAAAAAAATTAAAAGAAAGATAATAATTCCTGACCTTTACTTGTGGTAAATAAATAATAAAAAACATAAAGCACCTATGTACATACATCGAAATGATGGAAATGGTGATGTAACTATGAATGACGTACATTGGGTCCAACATAACTTTAGAACTATCTGTATGTAGATTCTGAGAAGTCTGCATTTTCCTTATGTGTAGCTTCTGAAGTCTCTGCTCAGTTAGCTTAGTGGGCAGCTTGTTGTTTGAAAATATTTTCTTAAATGCCTGGAACCAGTAAGATTCTCAGTTTTTAGCAAGAGGCTCTCTGTGTGTGTGCTAAGGGCTGCTTTCAACCCTCAGCAGGAGAGTTGCAACTTTGCTTTCACCTTCACTTTCAGAGCCTCTGATTGGCAGGAGGTGAGGGCCTTTCCAGGTTTTTGCAGAGCCTCTGTCTGGCCATCTAGATCACCCAGGATATGCTGGAGTTTCTATACCCTGTGCACATTTCACCCCTCAGCCTTTTTCTGTTAGCTTCAGGTTTAGCCTGTTGTTTGCCACAACTGTTATTCCCCATGCAGGCAGCTATGAAGTTGAAACAATTGCCTTTGAATAGTTGTCATAAGTGCCCCTGGGAAACAGTGCCCCTTGGTACCTGAGACAAGCTAGCAAACACAGGAAACCAGGAGACTGGAGAGGTAATATAATGCGCATTCTCTGGCAAAGAGGCTTTGGAGTAGCCCTGCCCTGTCTTGCCCTCTGCAGGCTGCCAGGATTCTGTTTTCACCAGGACTGCTGGTTTCCAGGGTTCCCTTGGAACTAGACAGGGGGTGGGAATAGGACATTAAAGTGCCACAAAGCTCACAGTTATTACTTAGATTTGGTTATATTACTTGAGTAAATACTTCCTAGGTTGTTGCAAGACTTTGGTTAATTTTCAGAGTTATGAAAATTTTAATTAATTCTGGCAGTTTTGCAGTTTTCTCATTGCTCATATAGGGGAGAGAATTTCCAGAGGTTCTTACACCACTGTTCCTACTGACTTAATACCTGCTCATTTAACTGATAAAATATGGAATTGTGTGAATTAGGTCATCTGCTTTCCCAGAGGTAACTCATGTTATCAGTTTGTACATCCTTCTTGACTTCTTCCTGTGCCAACAAAAATAAACATTATATAGTGGAAGTGAGGTGATGCCATCTTTATACCTATCTGTGTTCACATGTGCATGTATACTCATTTCTATCACAAATATAGGGTCTTGCCACATGTAATTATTCTGCTAATTGCTTTTTGTCACTTAAATAATCCTTAAGGATTGTTTGTTGTGCTTCCAGGGCTTTTCTTTGCATATTGTATAAGTATGTGATACACATACTCCACTTTTTTTTTCATTTTTAAATGTATTTTATTTTGTTGATAGTAATACAGATATTTCCCATCCCCTTGTATCCCCTTCTCCTAGCCCCTTCCCAACACCAGGTTTTCACTACCCTATTGCCTGTGTCCATGGGCTATGCATACCTGTATATATAAAAGGCTAAGTGTCCTTCCCTCCAACTGATAGCTATGGCACACATTAACCACCAGGGGGCAGACGTTCAATGCAGGAGCTGCCATGATGCACACTGGCCATTTAAAAATAAATGGCATCATGGACCTGGCGCCGACAAACCAACACTTGGCTTCCCCCAAGTGGGACACAGTCCTGCTACCACCCCAGAGGAACATCCCATCAAATCACAGCTGATGCTGCCAAGACCTCATGGCACAAAATGTGGCCACAGGGCAGTCCAGCCCAGAAACAGTCACTGTGAGCACCGGGCAATCACGTCACATAGCAATGCCCGGCTTCCTATCCCTAGCAACTAGCCTTATTGGAGTTTCTTCTGCTCAGGAACATGACTTGCTTTATAGCCAGGTGCAAACATTTTACATATTAACCAAATGTCTGGGAAGCATTTTTCCATGCTTCATCTCATTTGATCCTCACAGAAGTCCTGGATTAGGTAGATAGGAGACTCTGTAAATCCTATTTTCTTTTCATTAGCCAGAAAATAAGAAATTTAGAAACTTAATCCAATTGAAAAGAAGTAAGAAATGGTGGAACTTGAAAATGACTTCAGGTTTTGTCACTGCGCAGAATATAATCAAGCACTGCTTCAATTAAATATTTTACCCCTTGTTCTCCCTGTGTGATCTACAATAATAATCTGCTTCATGTTGATATTTACTGCTGTGTTGCTGACAATTATCTGAAAGAGAAGTTGGGGTACTTAACTGGACTGAAAAAAGTTTAGCTAAATCAGAAAGGTTTAATTAAGCAAGTTTTTATATATAAAAGGCTAAACTGACTTGCACATGTACGGTACATATAAAGCTCTCACTGGTACCTTTTGCACGCATGTGTTTCCATCTGTCATTGTTGGTCTTGAATTTGGTTGACACTTCTATTATAGAGAAAGGGCGAATAGCAATGTTAAAATATTTCTTCTAATTAATTTCCTTTCAATGTGCACAAATCCGTGCACCGGGACACTAGTAAGTATATAAGTTCTTTGTTTTATCTCTTCTCATCCCTTCAGCCCTACATTGAGGTATGTCAGTCTGTCCCATTGCCTCCCTGCTTTGATTCTTATTTTGTTGGTCAATTCATATTGTTCATTAGATTCCATAGATAAGTGAGGTCATATGATATTTGTCTTTCTCCATTGACTTATTTCATTTAGCATAATATTTTCCAGTTCCATCCATGCTGTCCCAAAAGGTAAGAGATCCCTCTTTTTTATAGCTGCATAGTATTTCATGGTATAAATGTCCCAGAGGTTTTTTATCCACTCATCTACTGATGGGCACTTAGGCTGTTTTCAAATCTTAGCTATTATAAATAATGCTGCTATGTACATAGGGGTGCATATATTCTTTCCCATTGGTGTTTTGGGGGTTTTAGGATATATTCCCAGAAGTGGAATCACTGGGTCAAACATAAGTACCATTTTTAATTTGTTTGAGGAAACTTCATACTGTTTACCATAGTGGCTGCACCAATCTGCATTCCCACCAGCAGTGTACTAGGGTTCCCTTTTCTCCACATCTTTACCAGCACTTGTTGTTTGTTGGATTTTTTTTATAATAGCCATTCTGATGTGTGTGAGGTGATATCTTATTGTAGTTTTAATTTGCATTTGTCTGATGATTTTAGTGACTGAGCATTTTTACATGTGTCTCTGGCCACTTGTATGTCCTCTTTGGAGAAATGTCTATTCAAGTATTTTGCCCATTTTTTAAATTGGATTGTTTTTCTTCTTTTTGTTGAGTTGTATGAGTACTTTATATATTTTGGCTCTTAACCCCTTATCATATGTATCATTAGCAAATATTCAGTGAGATGATGGCAGTTCCTTTTGCTGTGCAGAAGGTTTTTATTTTGATGTAGTCCCATTTGTTTATTTTCTCCTACGTTTCCTTTGCTCTAGGAGATGCATCCGTAAACATATTACTGCATAAGATGTCTGAGATTTTACTGCCTATGTTCTCCTCTAAGATTTTTATTGGTTTCATGCCTTACATTTAAGTCTTTTATCCATCTTGAGTTTATTCTTGTGTGTGATGTAAGTTGGTGGGCTAGTTTCATATTTTTGCATGTGTCTGTCTAGTTTTCCCAGCACATTTGTTGAAGAAAATGTCTTTTACTCCATTGTATGTTTTTGCGTCCTTTGTCAAATATCAATTGATTGTAATAGCATGGGTCAATTTCTGAGGTCTGATCCATTAGTCTATATGCCTGTTCTTATGCCAATACCAGGCTATTTTTGGTTATAATGGCTTTGTAGTATAGTTTGATACCCAGTATTGTGATCCCTCCTACTTTCTCAATAATGCTGCAGTTATTTGGGGTCTTTTCTGGAGTATTTGTTCTATGAAGTATGCCATTGGTATTTAAAAAGGATTGTGTTGAATCTATATATTTCTTGGGTAGTATAGGCATTTTAATGATGTTAATTCTTCCAATCCATGAACATGGTATATTCTTCCATTGTTTATATTTTCCTCTATTTATTTTTTCAATGTCCTGTAGTTTTCCAAGTACAGGTCTTTTACATTCTTGGTTAAGTTTATTCATAGGTACCTTTTTTGTTGCAATGGTAAATGGGATTGCTTTTTTAGTTTCTCTTTCTGAGAGTTCATTATTGGTATATAAAAATGCCATCGATTTGTGGATATTGATTTTGTATCCTGCTACCTTGCCGAGTTCATTTATTAAGTCTAGTAGTTTTTTGGTGGAGTCTTTACAGTTTTCTATATACAACATCATGTCATCTTGAGAATAGTGAGTTTTATTTCCTCCTTTCCAATTTGGATACTTTTGATCTCATCTTGTCTGATTGCTGTGGCTAGGACTTCTAGTACTATGTTGAATGAGAGTGGTGGAAGCAGGCATCCCTGTCTTGTTCCTGTTCTTAGGGGAAATGATTTTAGTTTTTTTACCCATTTTAGTATTATGTTGACTGTACGTTTGTCATTTATGGCCTTTATTATACTGAAGAATGATCCCTCTATTTCCGCTTTACTGAGAGTTTTTATCAAAAAATGTGCTGTATTTTGTTGAATATTTTTTCTGCATCTATTGACATGACCATGTGGTTTTTATCTTTCAATTTGTTATGTGATATGTCACAATTACTGATTTGCAAATACTGTACTAGCCTTGCATCCTGGAATAAATCCCACTTGGTCATAGTGTGTGATCTTTTTAAAATATTGCTGGATCCAATTTGCTAATATTTTGTTTAGGATTTTAACATTTGTGTTCATCAGGGATATTGACCTGTAATTTTCTTTCTTTGTAGTATCTTTATCTGGTTTTGGAATTAGGATAATGCTGGTTTTGTAAAAAGAGTTTGGATTTTTTTTTTTTTTTTTTTTTTGCTGTCCAGTTTGGCTCAGTGGATAGAGTGTCAGTCTGTGAACTGAAAGGTCCCAGGTTTAATTCCGGTCAAGGGCACATGCCCAGGTTGTGGGCTCGATCCCCAGTGGGGGACTTGCAGGAAGCATCTGATCCCCCATGATTCTCTCTCCTCATGGATGTTTCTGTCTCTTTCTACCTCTTCCCTCCTCTCTGAAATCAGTAAAAAAAAAAAA
>JAAGEH010000381.1:1152655-1189638 GCA_011751065.1 Lasiurus cinereus
CTTTCTCTTTGATTTTTGCAATAGTTTAAGGAGCATAGGTGTTAGTTCTTCTTTGGATGTTTCATAAATTCTCTTGTAAATCCATGCAGTCTGGGACTTTCGTTTGCTGGAAGTTTTTAAATTACTGCTTCAATTTCATCCATTGTTATTGGCCTACTCAGGTTTTACTGATTCTTCCTGATGGAGTTTTGGAAGATTGTATGTTTCTAGGAATTTGTCCATTTCACCCAGGTTTTCCAGTTTGTTGGCATATAGTTGTTTATTTTCTTACAATCCTTTGTATTTCTGTGGGATCTGTTATATCATCTCTTTCATCTCTGACTTCATTTGGTTCTAATCTCTTTGTTTCTTGATGAGTCTGGCTAGGGATTCATCAATCTTGTTTATCTTTTTTTTTTTTTGAAAACAGAGAGGAAGGGCCCAGGGTTGTTTATCTTTTTAAAATAACCAGCTCTTGGATTTATTGATCTTTTGGACTTTTTTTCAGTCTCTATGGCCTTTATTTATGCTCAGGGCTTTTTTTGCTGTTCTCTTTCTACTTCATTTAGTTGGCGGGCTAGATAGTTTCTTAGTCCTTTTTGTTGTTTCTTGAGGTAAGCCTGTAGTGCTATGAACTCCATTTCAGCACTGCTTTCGCTGTGTCCCATGGGTTTTGAGTGGTTATGTGTTCATTTTCATTTGTTTCTAGGAAGTTTTTAATTTCTTGTTTGATCTCATTGATAACCCATTCATTATTTAATAACATACTATTTAGCTAACATGTTTGAGTGTTTCTGAGTTTTGTTATTGTAGTTGATTTCTAACTTCATGCCACTGTGAACTGAAAAGATGCTTGGTATTATATCAATCTTCTTGAATTTGTATAAACTTGTTTTGTGCCCTGACACGTGGTCTGTCTTTGAGGATGTTCCATGTGAGCTTGAGAAGAATGTATAGTCTGTTGCTTTGGGGTGAAATGTTCTGTAAATAATGGTTAGATCCATCTGACCTAGTGTGTCATTTAAGACCTCTGTCTACTTGTTAATTTTTTGTCTTGAAGATCTTTTCAGTGAAGTCAGTGTGGTGGTAAATCCCAAAATATGAATGTATTAGAGGCCCATTTCAGGAAGAGTCCTCCAATAGGGTTTCCTGCTGCATTCTCCGCTGTCCCACCAGCTTCCCTCCCTTTTCAGCAGCCCTACCTGCTTCCTCCATTCTCCACCACCCCACTTGCTTGCTTCTCCAAGCTTCCCTCCCTTCTCCAGCACTTGGCTTCCTTCTACGCTGTCTTCAGTCTTTGCTCTGTACCAGGATATGCAAATTAACCACCATCTTGGTTGGGTTGATTTGCATACTCCCTCTGATTGGCTGGTGGGTGTGGCTGGTGGGCATGGCTGGTGAGTGTAGCAGAGGTACAGTCAATTTGCATATTACTCTTTTATTAGATAGGATTGCTGTCAATCTCTCCCTTAAGGTCCATCAAAAAATTTTTAACGTACTTCAGTGCTCCTGTATTGGGTGCATATATGTTTATAAGGATTCTGTTTTCTTATTGAATCATTCTGTTTAGTATAATGAAGTGGCCTGCTTTCTCTGATATGAGTATTGCTGCTCCAGCTTTTTTTCCCTTTCCATTTGCATGGAATATATTTTTCTAGCCCTTCACTTTCAGTCTGTGTGTATCTTTTGTTCTAAGTGAGTCTCTTATAGATAGCACATATATGGATCATGTTTTCTTACCTATTCAGTCACCCTATGGTTTTTTGAGTTGAGCATTTAATTTATTTACATTTAAGGTTATTATTGATAGGTACTTATTTATTGCCATTTTAATTTTCTTTATGCCTATGATCCTCTTTCTCCTTTACTTCTTCTTAAAGCAGTCTCTTTAACATTTCTGGCATTGCTGTTTTAGAGTAGTATACTCCTTTGACCTCTTATTGTCTGGAAAGCTTTTTATTTCACCTTCAATTTTATGTGATAGCCTTGCTGGATACAGTAGTCTTGGATTTAGGTCATTGCTTTTCATTACTTCGAGTACTTCATGCCACTGCATTCTGTCCTGAAGTATTTCTCTTGAGAAGTCAGTTCTAATGGGGACTCCTTTGTTATGTAATTTTTTCTCTCTCTTGCTGCCTTTAAGATTCTTTCTTTGTCTTTAACATTTGCCATTTTATTATTATTAGTTTTTTAGTCCTTATCTGAGGATATTTTTTCATTGATTTTTAGAGAGAGTGGAAGAGAGAGGGAAAGACAGAGAGGAATATTGATGTTAGATAAACAAATTAATTGGTTACCTCCTGCATATGCCCCAGCCAGGGCCCAGGCCAGGGTGGAGCCTGCAATGAGGTATGTACCCTTGACCAGAAATGAACTAGGAACCCTTCAATTCACAGGCTGGGCTAACATTTGCCATTTTAATTATGATGTGTCTAGGTGTGAGTCTCTTTGTGTTCATCTTAATTGGGACTCTCCATTCCTCCTGAACTTGTATGATGGGGGAATTTCTTTAAACAGGTTCTCTTTCCTTGCTTGCATTCTCCCCCTTCTGGCATTCCTATAATGTGGATGCTTTTATTTTTCATGGTGTCCCGGAGCTCCCTTAAGATATCATCTTACTTTTTAATTCTTTTTCTATTTGCTGCTCTAATGGGTATTTATTTCTGCTTTGTATTCCAAATTGCTGATTCTTTCCCCTGCTTCATCCAATCTGCTTTGAATCCCTTTCAGTCTGTTATTCATGTGAGATATATCATTCTTCCTTTCTGTCTGGTTCTATTTCCCTTCTCATGTTGTAATTTCACTTAAGTTCCTTAAGAATCTTTATATATATATATAATTTCAGGTTTGGCAGGCCTTACAGTCTGTGCTGCAAATACTCGACCAGGCTGTTGGAGGGCAGAGTAGCCACCATGGTTGCCGTTTTCAATAAACTTTTTTAATGTTTTTAAAATTAAATCTTTATTATTCAGATTATTACATTTGTTTCTCTTTTTTTCCACCCATAGCTCCCCTCCACCCGGCTCCCAAACCTCCCTCTACCCTTACCTCCCTCCCGTTGACCTCATCCATAGGTGTATGATTTTTGTCCAGTCTCTCCCTGCACACCCCTCACCCTTTTTCCCCTGAGAATTATCAGTCCACTCCCTTTCTGTGCTCCTGATTCTATTATATTCACCAGTTTATTCTGTTGATCAAATTTTTAATTCACTTAATTTTTAGATTCACTTGTTGATAGATATGTTTGTTGTTCATAATTTTTTATCTTTTACCTTTTTCTTCTTCCTCTTCTAAAAGAGTATCTTTCAGCATTTTATATAATACTGGTTTGGAGTTGATGAACTCCTTTAGCTTTTTCTTATCTATGAAGCTCTTTATCTGCCTTTCAATTCTGAATGATAGCTTTGCTGGATAGAGTATTCTTGGTTGTAGGTTCTTGCTATTCATCACGCTGAATATTTCTTGCCACTCCTATTTGGCCTGCATAGTTTCTGTTGAGAAATCCCCTGACAGTCATATGGGTGCTCTGTTGTAGGTAATGAACTGTTTTTCTCTTGCTGCTTTTAATATTCTCTCTATGTCTTTTGCTCTTGGTATTTTAATTATGATGTGTCTTGGTGTAGTCCTCTTTGGATTTCTTTTGTATGGGGTTCTGTGTGCTTCCTGGACTTGTAAGTCTATTTCTTTTACCAGATGTGGGAAGTTTTCAGTCATTATTTCTTTAAATAGGTTTTCAGTATCTTGCTGTCTCTCTTCTTCTGGCACCCCCACAATTCTGATGTTGGTACGCTTGAAGCTATCACAGAAGCTCCTTACATTATCTTCACATTTTGGATTCTTTTTTTTTCTTGCTTTTCCAGTTTAGTGTTTTCTGATTCTTTATATTTCAAATTTTTTACTTGATTCTTACGTTCCTCTAGTCTGCTCTTAAGTCTCTGTATAATGTTTTTTATTTCAGTCAGTGTATGTTTAATTTCTAGTTGGTCCTTTTTCATCTCTAGTTGGTCCTTTTTCATCTCTAGTTGGTTCTTTTTCATCTCTTCTTGGGTCTCACTAACTTTATCCAACTTTTCTAGGATATTCTTGAAAAACCTTATAAGCATGGTTTTGAACTATATATCCAGTCGTTTGTTTTCCTCCATTTCTTTTGTTTGTGATCCCTTCTCTTGTCTCGACATTTTCATTATGCCGGGAGAACTTCTGTGTTGGATTCAGCCTTATGATACCAGACTTGCAAAACTGCAAAAGCCTCTCTGTTGAGCTTGGGATGGGTGGAGTCTCAGGGCTTAAAGGACCGCCTTGCCTTCCAGTCGGTCTCGCCCTCCACAGCCCCTGAGTCTCATGTGACTGGGTAATGGCTGGAGCGGTCCCTGTGCGCATGCGCATTCTCTTGCAGTGCCTCTAGACTGCTGCCTCTCTAGCTCCCCTGTGCTCCGGGACCATATGAATCTGGGTCCCCAGCGTTTCGACTGAATCTGGGGCTTAGTGGAGTTAGAAGTGACGCAGTTGGGATGCTTTGTCTCCCACCCACTCGTGAAGCCAGCGGCACAATCAGCAGTCGGTCTTCTGCACGCATTGCTGTGCGTGCTGCCCAACTTCTGCCCTCCTGCGACTCCTCCACATTTTCATGCACTTTTCCCTTTTCACCGTCCAAACTCCCCCCGTATGAGTTTCGGCTGGACCTGGGGTTTAGTGTCGTAGGATAAGGGGTTCAATGCCATTGGGAGTCTCCATTTCCCTCCCGCCAGAGAAAGCTAGCCAGGTACTCTGGACCCGCTCTCTCCATGCACGCATCTCCGCACCTCAGTTTTTTTGCAGCTCCTCTGGCTCTTCATGAGCCCCTCTTTCCTTCTAGTTGTAGAACTTCCACTCAGCCAGCTTTCCTGTGATTCTGGATGATCTCCGTTCTTTTAGTTGTAGTTTTGAAATTGTTGTGTGAGGCAGCAGTGTAGGTGTTTACCTATGCCACCATCTTGGATTCTCTTCTTAAGAATCTTTATAACCATTGCTTTGAACTCTATTACTGATAGGTTTCTTGCCTCCATCTTGCTTAGTTCTCTTTCTAGATATTCCTTCTTTTCTTTCACTTGGGGTTGTTTACTTGTCTCCTCATTTTAGCTATCTCTTTATATTTGCTCCTATGTACTAGATAGACCTGCTGTGCCTCTCAGTCTGTGATAGCCTTATGTAGAAAGTGTCTTAAGGGGTCCAGTGGTATAGTCTCTTTGTTCAACTGAGCTGGATGCTCTAGGAATGCTCCTTGTGTGCATTGTTTGGGCTCTTCTGTAATTGGGACTTGATTGTTGATGTCCTATTTATGGGAGATATCTTCCCTCCGACTAACTCCCAGTTTCAACTCCAGTGTCTTCCTGCCAGTGGTCGGGGACTTCTTAGCCCAGAGGCTGGGTCTACTTTGAACCACACACCTTGGTTGACTCTGTTCTAGGCTGTACTTCCTTCCCCATGGAGCTGGTCCTGCAGGTGTCACCTGCAGGCACTTGGGGCCCTACTGGCTTTTGCTTTCCTGAGCAGTCTGGGATGTTGTCTGTGGTGGAGACCCAAACTACTGTTTTGACCAATTAGATCATTCAAAGACTCAAAGCCTCTAGAGAATCGCCTCTGTCTGCTAACTGATTGAATTCAGTCTCAAGTAGCCTCAGGCAATTGTCCAGTTTGGGTGAGAGGTTTTCCAAAGAGTGGGACAACTGCTTCTGCCTGGGGGCTAATTATTATTCTTAGATTCTTAATGAGCCTCAGAAACTCCACAGGGTGGGGCAAGGAGCTTTCCAATAGGGTGGGTCAACTGTCTCCTCCCTTTGCTACCCACAAAGATGAGAAAGATGACCTCTGCAGCATGAGGAAATGAGACTTGGCACAGGACACCAGGGGGTCTACCTTCTGAGATCTAGCCACATAGTCCCCAACCCTGGCTTCTGATTACTTAGCTCCAGTCCACTCTGCCCTCCCTCTGCCAGAGCCCAAGGTGAGTGGCTGCACACAGGATTTTGTGTGTTGGCCCTTTAAGAGGGTGCCTGCATTTCTAGCCACCTCTCCCTGGCAGACAGCAACTCTGCTGCTTTCACAATCAGATGTTATGTGGGCACCTTTCTCAGTTCTGGTGCTCTGTGTTGTGGAGCCCAGCTTAGGGTTTAGACCCCAGAGTTCTCAGTGGGTCTCTCCCCCAGCTGAGATCTCTCTCCAGACCTTCAGCTGCTGCCTGTGGGAGCCTAGCCAGCCTCGGCCCCTCCTGCCTGTCTCTGTGTGGTTTCCACTCTCTGTCCTTGGTGATCAGACTTCTCTCCAGCTACTCTTTAGTTGATTATTCAGGAAGTTTTTCTGTATTTTAGTTGTAATTCCAGTTTGGTCCTGGGAGCATGTCTGTGAGCTTCTATTTAATCCACTGCCATTTTTAATCCCTACATATATCCTTTTTATTTTCTCTTTTTTTTTTAAATATATTTTTTATTGATTTCAGAGAGGAAGGGAGAGGGAGAGAGAAAATTAAAAACATCAATGATGAGAGAGAATCAATTGGCTGCCTCCTACATACCCCTTAGTGGGGATTAATCTGGCAACCTAGGCATGTGCCCTTGACCAAAATTGAACCCTGGAGTCTTCCATCTGCAGGCTGATGCTCTATCCACTGAGCCAAACCAGCTAGGACTCTTTATTATTAATATTATTATTATTATCATTATTAAGTAAGTGATATCATATGCTTTGTCCTACAAGTTGCTTTTTGCCTTGAATAAATTTTGGTGATTTTTAGTTCTACCTCTTTCTGTTGGTGGCTGCATATCATTTATTCATTCCTTCACTGAATATGTGTCCTGCATGTCCTGGCCCATGAGAGCACATGTACTATGATTTACTTAGTTGTTTCTAGGTCTTGCTCTTAGTCAGATAGCAGTGAACATCCTTGAACCTGTGATTCCTTGTAGATTTGCCAAGTGGGGATACCTACCTTTTAATTTTTTTAAATATGTTTTTATTGATTTTAGAGAAAGGAAGGGAGAAAGAGGAGAGAGAGAGAAACATCAATGATGAGAGAGAATCATTGATCGGCTGCCTCCTACACGCTCCTTCCAGAGAATCAATCACAAAACCCTGGTATGTGTCCTGACTGATAATCGATCTGGTGACCTCTTGGTTCATGGGTGGAACCTCACTAGCTGGGCCCACCTTTTAAATTTTGATGGAAAACAGCAAGTGGCCTTTGTTATGCCAATTTTTCTTCTCATTGACAACATGAAATTACTATGAGCCATACCTTCCCCTTCCTGGATATTGTAATTTTAAAGATTTGTTTATCTGGTTACCAGATTTGGCCATGTCACTTTAAAAAAGTGCTTCCTGCTGCTTCCTGCTTATGTAGAGGCTGGGCTGGCAGCCATGTGGGAACCTCAGGAGGGCCAAGCACCTCCCCGCTACCTCACCCCCAGCTTGTGAGGGTGTGTCCCTGGAATGGTGGTACCTGCTGGGACTCACATCACCTCATTCACTTGGGCTTGTGCTAAAGTCACCGCAGTGCTGCTCCCACTCCCCTCATGGACATGTGTGGTGGTTTCTTCACAGGTGGCAACTGGAAAGTGGAAGCAGATCAGTAAATACTGTCCCCTCGATCTCTACTCAGGGTAAGAGACAGTCTTTGTCCTTAGTGCCATCTTCCCTGCAGGTGGGGTGGTTGGGGGTGTCCTGTGAGGGGTCACGGGGGTATCCTATGAGGGAGTTGCTAGGGAGTATCCTGTGAGGGGGTTTGAAGGGGGTGTCCTGTGAGTGGTCATGGGGAATCCTGTGAGAGGGTCAGTAGGGGGTGTCCTGTGAGGGGTCATGGGGATGCCTTGTCAGGCAGGTGGAGACAAGGTGCTCCTCCCCTGAGAGTGGCGACCTGCAGCCCATGCCCCAGGTGCCCCAGCCACAGCTTGGCCACAAGCAGGGACTGCAAGGCCTGTTGCTGACCCTGCGCATCATCCTTTCCATTTTAGAAATAAGCAGAGAATGTACTTTGCCTTGAAAAGCTTGTTGCAGGAGGCACAGAACAACTTGAAGATATTTAAGGTAAGAGGTGCTTCTGTGCTGTGGCTCTCCTGCAGTGGAGCCCGCCGTGCCGTGCTGAGCGTACATCCTGCTCTGCTCCTGGCCAGATGGACACACAGGTTGGGCCTCCGAGAGCATCATGGGAGCCGCCTCGCCCTGAGTTGTGGGCTTCCTGCCCCCCCCCCCCCCCCCGGTTCCTGGGCTCTGATCAGCCCCCACCTGGTTTTGGGATGAGGACAGGACCGGGTGCCTCTGAGGCATGGCTGGCATCCAGCTTCCTAAACCTGGAAAAGAGAGACACCCAAAGTCAGTGTGTGTGTTTTAATTCTTGTAAGGACTTGAAGAACTCTGTTTGAATTAGAAGATAGATTTCTTTCCATCAGGGGACTTATCTGGAACCTATAGGTCAGGCTGGCATTCTGTCTGAGGTGGCTTTTCTGGTTGCCCTGCTGGCTGGGCCCCGGACAGCTTGTCCTGCCCTGGACTCAGACCTGGACCATCTGCTATTTCTGTTGCCATTAGCATGGAAAAAATCCAGAGTTTGGGAGAATTGTCTCAAAAGGCATGAATTAAGATAAGGTACACAGTATGTCTTTTTAAAATAACATCTGGAGCATTGCAGTCCATTTTCTCAAGTGCCATCACTTTTTAAAAAATGTATGTTTTTATTGACTTTAGATAGAGAGAAACATGGATGGGAGAGAAACATTGATCGGCTGCCTCCTGCACGCTCCCACCTGGGGATCAAGCCCACAACCCAGGTGTGTGCCCTGATGGGGAAGGGATCCTGTGACCTCTTGCTCATGGGTCAGTGCTCAACCAGTGAACCACCCTGACCCAGCCCAGGTGCTGTCACTTCTGCTGGGCAAGCTGAGGTGCTACAGCTCTCACTTTCCGTGCCGTGCCGCTCCCGGTGTGGAGCAATTTCCTGGGCCATGGTTGGCATTGCCATCCTACTGTTTGTCCGTGTGTTGTTCATATACTCCTGCCTGTGGCTCTGTCTACCCCAACACTGGTCACTTGTGAAACTTTGGGTGGACATGTGGAGTGACATGGAGCCTGAGTTGATGGTTCTCCTCCAAAAGTCATCTGAGGTCCTTGAGCAGTTGTATCTGTAGGGGTGAAACTCTGTGCCCTCTGACTTCAGATGCTGGGGAGAAGAGGTCTTCCGCCTCTGGGCTTGCTCAGCCCTCCTGTGCTGGGAACGGGACCAACCTCGCAGGCAGTGCTGCCACTGCACGGGGCCTCGGGCTCAGTCCCAGTCCCCTGGTGCCAGCTCAAACTGTTCTCTCTGCCTGTTTTCCTCCTGAGAACTACTGCCTGCCCTTGGCATGGCATACTCAGCTCCACAAAAGGCCCATCTCCAGAGTGTCTCATGGCTTCCTTGACTTTGGCTGGTGGTGGCCTTCGTTGTGTCCCCATCACCCACTAAGCTCTGGCAGTGCCAGCAGTGCCTCCCAGGGAAGCTAACGTCCTATTGGTTCCCAGGACTTTGCCAAGGGAGGCACACCTGTCTGCATGTCTGTGGGTTGACTTGCCTCTCTTCAGCCACCTGGAACAGAGCAGGAATGTCCTGTCATCTGCCCTGCTGCTGCACGACAGGCACTCACACCTCAGCTCTGCTGGGGAGAGGAGGGTGGGGGGTGGCTCTGGCTCAGGGTCTTTCCTGAGGCTGCTCCCAACGAAACGCTGGCTGAGCCAATCTGAGCTCCCGGGGCTTTGACCACGCTGCTGTGATTCCAGAAGAGAGCCACAGTGCAAGCCAGGCACCTTTCACCCTTAACCTATGAAAGACTATAGCTGGGTGCGCTGCCACGCTGCCTTTATGCTGTTGGGCACATGGACCGAATCTCTGTGAGGTGGACAGAACCTCAGGGTGTGACTGTCAAGAGAGATGGGGCATTGGGCACATCCTGCAGGCTGTTAGCCACACCTTCTCACAGGCAAGGGAATGAGGTGAGAGGTGCCACTGCCCTGGGGTGGGCTGCTGCTCGGGGTGAGAACCAGGTTCTCTTTAGGGCCTTTTCACCAGACCAGGCTACCACGGGCCAGACAAGCAAGGACTATGTGTAAGTGGGTGCAAAACCAGAAGCTTCGTTTTCATAGAAATGCAGGTTTATTTCGATAGAGACATGCTGAATACAAAGGGCTGAAATAAATGAGTCATCATAAATGTAAAATAACTGAACATTTTAATAATACTTTTATTAAATATTTCTAATTAATTATTTTCTTGAACATTAACTTACCACTTATTCACAAATTAATAAGCATAACGCCAATAAACCTATTTTTCTTGCTCTCCAAAAGTGACATATTTCCTGTTGCACACACCAAACAAGTCAGTCCAAGACTAATGATGTGGCTACCAGCTGCTAAAATATTCGCTGCTAGTATTAATGGAGAGAAATGGTGTGCCTGCGCATAAGGTGCATAGGGGAAATGAATGTAACACGATTATAGTAATTAGCCATTAGTGAACATTGTGGTTCGTTATTAATAATTATATAAAACAGGATATTGTAAAAATTAAGTCACAAAATTTTTATTAAAATATTCCTTCCATACCGTTATATTGGCTGGGCCACAAAAATATTCATGTGGGCCATATGCAGCCCAAGGGGTGTGAGTTTGACATGCTTGGCATAGACCCCGTAAAAGTCATTGGGTAGGCCCATGGGGAGGTTCCGGCCTGCAGCCTGTGAACACCGGTACCTCAAGGGGTTTCTGTGCTGAACTTGGTTTAGAAGGCAGGATGGTCTCAAAGACAAGGGTTTCATACCCACCCTGGCGGGACCTGGCCCAGCCTTTCGCAGAGGACAGAGCTCTGCAGAACTGGCCATCCACAGCGTCCTTGCCTCTGCAGTCTGGCCTGATGGGTTTGTACTTCAGTTCAGGACTCCGATCTCCCGTTTTTAGAGCTTTTCTTCTTTCCCATCTTCCAATGGTACTTGCCTTTTGGTCCGTGATAGGGTGCATGAGAGTGGGCTCCCCACCACCGCAGCACCGTGTGTAGGCCCCAATGAGCACTGGTTGATGTTTGGTCCCTTTGCTTGCCTGTCCTGTTTCTTTCTTGCAGAATGGGGAGCTGATTTATGGCTGCAAGGACGCCCGCAGCCCTGCAGTTGACTGGCGTGAGCTGGCACATCACCTCAAGCCATTCTTCTACCCATCCAACGGACTAGCCAGTGGGCCCCACTGCGCGAGGGCCGTGATCCGGGAGCTGGTGCGCGTCATCACGCGGGTGCTGCTCAGTGGCTCAGACAAAGGCCGGACAAGTGCCCTGAAGTTGGGGCCCGGGTCTCCAGGCCCTTGTGTCTGTGAAGCCAGCCCCTTCAGCAGGAGCCTGCGTCACCAGGGTAGGCTGATGACTGGCGGGTGGGCAGAGCCTGGGCGCTTGCTGGGGTCCTGCCTGGCCTCACGAGCTTCTGCAGGAGCAGCCTGGGCCCCACAGGTCTCCCCAGAGCCATCCTCCGTGCCTCTGAGCCTAGGTGGGGAGGCTCTCTTCTCGTCCCGATGTGGGTGTGTCCTTGCAGCCCAGATCTTCTCTATATCCCTATCTACCGTGTCAGTGTTTGCTGAGCGCTTTCTCCACACTCCTGGTCCATCCTCTTGGTGCACCTGGGTCAGGCTTCCTTGGCGTGTTTGCAGGCCCAGAAGTTGGAGTCCCACAGTGCAGGCCCTTTGCAAGGGGAGGGAAGGGTGCAGGGCCAGCAGGTGCAAGGCTCCTGGCTCTGGGCGCTCCCTGCTCCAGGGCCTGTTCCTCACAGACTCACCCGGAGCTGGCTGCGACTCGGTGGCCTCTGGGCTTCCAAGTGGCTAGCTTGGATTTTTGTCCTGCGTGTCCCTGTGCTCCTCGTTTGCCCCTGTGTCATCTGCCAGCAGATCCACCATGCGCTCAGGTCTGTGGCATGAGGAGCTGACTAGGAGGAGGAAACTGTGCCATTTTGCTGCTAAGAGCCCTGTGGTCTAAGCTCTGGTGAGGCTGTGTGTGACTGTTAAAAGTGAGGTCACCCAGGCACAACCTAAACCACCTCTTCTCCACATGGGCTGTGGGCTGGGGCTCCACAGACATGCTCTCAGATTTGGGGCTTTTAACATGGTCACTTTAAATGTTGTGCCTTATCTGAGAGCCATCTCTCTAAACAGCTCTGGATTAGTGTGCTGGAGTTGACAGATGTTGCAAGGGAAGAGAGACACAGAGCGAGACGTGGGTCACCTGCCCTTGGCTTTGTGCCAGGCCCCGTGCATGTGCCCGCAGCTCCAGCACCTCTGTGAGGCAGGGCAGCCTATGCCTGCCGCCGACATCAGTCCTTGACAGTAACCGTCCTTTTCCCTGGATATTCTTGGTAGGAAAAAGCAGCCTGGAGCACTCGGGGTTGCCGAAGGGCTGTCTTCTGTACCAAACCCTTCAGGTGCAGATGTTGGACCTGCTGGACATCGAAGGCCTCTACCCTCTATACCGACGGGTTGAGCGGTACCTGGAGGAGTTTCCTGAGCAGAGGTGAGGCTTGACCTGGGCCCAGGTGGGGCCCCCAAGCAGCTCTGAGGGTGAGGTGGGGTGTGAGGGTTAGGGTTCTCCAGTGGAGGACAGCACAGGGCTCCCAGGAGTCTATCCCTTCTGGGACAGTACTGTGTGGTCTGTTTCTGGAAGAGCAGCATGTCCTGGGAGTTGGACAGTCCATGGCGGCAGCTCTGGGTCCTGAGGTCAGAGCTAAAGGGGCCAGTGCTGCTCTCTATAGCCAGCAGCCTGTCTGCCCAGCAGCCTCTGCCTCGGTGCTCCCTGTGCCCTCCAGTCGGGGTGGCTGGGACCACACAGGTGGGCGGCAGGCAGCACCTCTTCCCACTGTGCCTTCGCGCGGGCTCTGACTGGATGCCATGTGTCAGAATCAGGAAGTATTCAGCTCAGCTTCCAGGCTTTGGTCTTGCAGGGTCTTCAGGGCAAAGTGTAGAGTTGGAAGAGGAGGAGCCTGTGAGCCAGAAATGTGGTTGCTGAGTTGTTAGAAGTTTAAGAAACTGTCCCTGGGCCTATGGCATCTTATTTCTGTCCCTTTCCTTCAGGAAAGCATTGCAAATTGATGGGCCTTATGATGAAGCATTTTACCAGAAGTTGCTTGACCTTTCCACAGAGGATGACGGGACAGTAGCCTTTGCACTGACCAAGGTGAGCAGGCCTTTCTGGAAGTGCACCGGGTGCCCTTAGGCTCTCACACTGAGCTGGGCTTTCATGAAAAATGTTTCCTGATGGTTAAAGCGGGATTGTTGGGTTCTTTTTGTTCGTTTGTTTTTCAAAGAAACCAATTATATTGAGATACATATATCCAAATATTTTAAAAGATGAAAGATTTTTTTTCACAACTTTTTTTTTGTTTAAAGTATTACACATAGTAGTACATATATCTCCTTTTTCCCCTCATTAACTTTCCCTCGTCTCCCCTACCCACTATCGCATGACCTTATCCCACCCCCCCAGTGTCTTCTGTCTATTGGTTGTGCTTATATGCCTGCATACAAGTCCTTCAGTTGATCTCTTTCCCCCTCTCCCCAACACTCCCCAGCCTTCCCGCTGTAATTTGAAAGTCTGTTCAGTGGTTTACTGCCTCTGTATCTATCTTTTAGTTCATCAGGTTATAATGTTCTTTATTTTCCAAGAATGAGATCATGTGGTATTTTTCTTTCATTGGCTGGCTTATTTCACTTAACATAATGCTCTCCAGGTCGATCTGTGCTGCTGCAAATGGTAAGAATTCCTTCTTTTTTATAGCAGCATAGTATTCCATTGTGTAGATGTACCATAGATGTACCATAGTTTTCTAATCCACTCTTCTGCTGATGGGCATTTGGGCTATCTCCAAATCTTAGCTATAGTGAATTGTGCTGCTATGAACATAGGAGTGCATATATCTTTTTTGATTGGTGTTTCTAGTTTCTTCGGATATATTCCTAAAGGTGTGATTACTGGGTCAAATGGGAGTTCCATTTTTAGTTTTTTGAGGAAAATCCATGCTGTTTTCCACAGGGGCTGTACCAGTCTGCATTCCCACCAGCAGTGCACGAGGTTCCTTTTTCTCCGCATGCTCACCAGCACTTGTCGTTTCTTGATGATAGCCATTCTGACAGGTGTGAGATGGTATCACATTGTCGTTTTGATTTGCATCTCTCAGATAATTAGTGACTTTGAGCATGTTTTCATGTGTCTCGGCCTTCCTTCTGTCTTTTTTTGAAAAGATTCTATTTAGGTCCATTGCCCATTTTTTTATTGGATCATTTATCTTCCTTTTATTAAGTTGTATAAGTACCCTGTAAATGTTGGAGATTAAACCTTTATCAGTGATCACATTTGGAAATACGTTCTCCCATACAGTGGGCTTTCTTGTTGTTTTGTTGATATTTTCTTTTGCTGTGCAAAAGTTTTTTATTTTGATGTAGTCCCATTTCTTTATTTTCTATTTAGTTCCATTGCCCAAGGAGCAGTATCGGTGAAGAAATTGCTTTGGCATATGTCTGAGATTTCTCTGCCTGTGGATTCCTCTAGTATTTTTATGGTTTCCTTTTTTATGTTTAAGTCCTGTATCCATTTGAGTTTATTTTTGTGTATGGTGTAAGTTGGTGGTCTAGTTTCATTTTTTTGCATGTATCTGTCTAATTTTCCCATTACCATTTATTCAAGAGACTGTCTTGACTCCATTGTATGTTCATGCCTCTTTTGTCAAATATGATTGAGCATAGTGGTTTGGGCCAATATCTGGGTTCTCTATTCTATTCCATTGTTCTGTATGTCTGTTCTTGTGCCAATACCAGGTTATTTTGAGAACAATGGCCTTGTAATACAGCTTGAAATCTGGTATTGAGATCCCATCTACTTCGTTTTTCTTTCTCAGGATAGCTGTGGCTATTCTGGATCTTTTTTTATTCCAGATGAATTTTTGAAGAGTTCTTTCTAGGTCTGTGAAATATGCCGTTGGTATTGTAAGGGGGATTGCATTGAATCTATAGATTGCTTTGGGTAGGATGGCCATTCTAATGATGTTGATTCTACCAATCCATGAACATGGTATGTTCTTCCATCTTTTTATGTCTTGTTCTATCTCTTTTTCCTGTGTCCTGTAGTTTCCCGTGTATAGGTCTTTTCTCTTCTTAGTTAGTTTATTCCTAGGCATCTTACTTTTTTAGGTGCAATGGTAAATGGGATTGCTTTTTTAGTTTCTCTTTCTGTAAGTTCACTATTAGTGTATAGAAATGCCATAGATTTCTTGGCATTAATTTTGTATCCTGCTACATTGCCAAATTCATTTATTAAGTCTAATCGTATTTTCATGGGAGTCTTTTGGGTTTTTATGTACATATAAGGACACCTGCAAATAAGGACAGCTTTACTTCCTCTTTTCCAATTTGAATGCCTTTTATTTCTTCTTCTTTTTTTTTAATTTCTTTTTTTTATTAATTTTTATTAATTTTTTATACATATCTCCCCATTGCCCCCCCTCCCTCCCAGGCATACCCCGACCCCCCAGTGTCTGTGATCATTGGTTATGCTTATATGCATGCATATAAGTCCTTTGATTGATCACTTATCTACCTCACCTAACTTAAATCTTTCTGCTGTAATTTCACAGTCTGTTTGATGCTTTATGATTTTTGTCCTCCTGAGAATTATCAGTCTACTCCCTTTCTGTGCTCCTGATTCTATTATATTCACCAGTTTATTCTGTTGATCAAATTTTTAATTCACTTAATTTTTAGATTCACTTGTTGATAGATATGTATTTGTTGTTCATAATTTTTTGTCTTTCACCTTTTTCTTCTTCCTTTTCTAAAAGAGTACCTTTCAGCATTTCATATAATACTGGTTTGGAGTTGATGAACTCCTTTAGCTTTTTCTTCTCTGTGAAGCTCTTTATCTGCCCTTCAATTCTGAATGATAGCTTTGCTGGATAGATTATTCTTGGTTGTAGGTTCTTGCTGTTCATCACGTTGAATATTTCTTGCCACTCCCGTCTGGCCTGCATCGTTTCTGTTGAGAAATCAGCTGACAGTCGTATGGGTGCTCCGTTGTAGGTAATGAACTGTTTTTCTCTTGCTGCTTTTAATATTCTCTCTTTGTCTTTTGCTCTTGGTATTTTAATTATGATGTGTCTTGGTGTGGTCCTCTTTGGATTCCTTTTATTTGGGGTTCTGTGTGCTTCCTGGACTTGTAAGTCCATTTCTTTTACCAGATGTGGGAAGTTTTCAGTCATTATTTCTTTAAATAGGTTTTCAGTATCTTGCTGTCTCTCTTCTTCTGGCACCCCCACAATTCTGATGTTGGTACGCTTGAAGCTGTCCCAGAGGCTCCTTACATTATCTTCACATTTTTGGATTCTTTTCTCTTCTTGCTTTTCCAGTTGAGTGTTTTCTGCTTCTTTATATTTCAAATTTTTGACTTGATCCTTGCCTTTCTTTAGTCTGCTGTTAGGACTCTGTATAATAGTTTTTATTTCAGTCAGTGTATGTTTAATTTCTAGTTGGTCTTTTTTCATCTTTAGTTGGACCTTTTCCATCTCCTCTTGGGACTTGATAAATTTATCCATCTTTTCTAGCATATTCTTGAAAAACTTTATAAGCGTGGTTTTGAACTCTATATCCAGTCGTTTTTTTTCCTCCATTTCTTTTGTTTATACTCCCTTCCCTTGTCTCGGCATTTTCACTAGCCGGGGAAACTTCTGTGTTTAATTCAGGTTTATGATACCAGACGTGCAAAGCCGCAGAAGCCTCTGTTGAGCTTGGGAGGGGTGGAGTCTCAGGGCTTAAGGGACCGCCTTGCCTTCCAGTCAGCCCCGCCCTCCACGGCTCCTGAGTCTCACGTGACTGGGTAATGGCTGGAGCGGTCCTTGTGCACGAGCCCACAGTGCCTGTAACTGCTGCCTTTCCGGCTCCCCTGTGCACCAGGACCACACGAGTCTAGGTCTCCAGGGTTTCGTCCGAAACAGGCGTTTAGTGAAGTTAGAAGTGGCACAGTTGGGAGGGTCTGTCTCCCGCCCACTAGCGAAAGCCACCGGCACAATCAGTCTGTCCTGTGCGCAGTGCCGTGCACCACCAGCCCTTTGATCTTTTGCAACTCCCCTAAATCTCCGTGCACCTCTCCCTTTTCACAGTCCAAACTCCCCCCGTATGAGTTTCGGCTGGATCTGGGGTTTAGTGTCGTAGGATAAGGGGTTCAATGCCTTTGAGAGTCTCCGTTTCCCTCCCACCAGAGAAAGCCAGCCAGGTACTCCGGCACCCGTTCTCTCCTCGCACGCGTTTTCGTACCTCAGCTTTTTGCAGCTCCTCTGGGTCTCCGTGAGCCCCTCTCTTTCCCTCTAGTTGTAGAACTTCCACTCAGCCAGCTTTCCTGTGGTTCTGGATGATGTCCGTTCTGTCTTAGTTGTAGTTTTGAAATTGTTGTTCAAGGCAGCAGTGTAGGTGTTTACCTATGCCGCCATCTTGTCTCTCTCCTATTTCTTCTTCTTGTCTAATTGCAATGGCTAATACTTCCCATATTATGTTGAACAGGAGTGGTGAGAGTGAGCATCCCTGTCTTGTTCCTGTTCTTAGGAGAAATGATTTTAGTTTTTGCCCATTGAGTATGATGTTGGTTGTGGGTTTATCATATGTGGCTTTTGTTTATTTTTTTAAATAAATCTTTATTGTTCCAATTATTACATTTGTTCTTCTTCCTCCACCCCAAAGCTCCCCTCCACCTGATTCCCCACCTCTCACCTCATGCCCTTACCCCCCTGCCACTGTCCTCATCCATAGGTATAAGATTTTTGTCCAATCTCTTCCCGCACCTCCTACACCCCTGAGAATTGTCAGTCCATTTCTATACCCCTAATTCTATTATATTCACCAGTTTATTCTGTTAATCGGATTTTTTATTCACTTGATTTTTAGATTCACTTGTTGATAAGTGTGTGTTATCACTTTGTTGTTCATAATTTTTATCTTTACCTTTTTCTTCTTCTTCCTCTTCTTAAAGAATACCCTTCAGAATTTCTTATAATCTTGGTTTGGTGGTGATGAACTCCTTTAGCTTTTCATGTCTGTGAAGCTCTTTATCTGCCCTTCAATTCTGAATGATAGCTTTGCTAGGTAGAGTAATCTTGATTTTAGGTTCTTACTATTCATCACTTTGAATATTTCCTGCCTCTCCCATCTTGCCTGCATAGTTTCTGTTGAGTAATCAGCTGACAGTCATAAAAGTACTCTCTTGTAGGTAACTAACTGTTTTTCTCTTGCTGCTTTCAAGATTCTCTTTGTCTTTTGCCCTTGGTATTTTAATTATGTGTCTTAGTGTGGTCCTCTTTTGATTCCTTTTGTTTGGGGTTCTGTGTGCTTCCTGGACTTACAAGTCCATTTTTTTCACCAGGTAGGGAAAGTTTTCAGTCATTATTTCTTCAAAGAGGTTTTCAGTATCTTACTCTCTCTCTTCTTCTGGATCCCCCATCATTCTGATGTTGGTACACTTGAAGTTGTCCCAGAGCCTCCTTACACTATCTTTACATTTTTGGACTTTTTTTTTTTTGTTTGGGTGTTATTTGCTTCCTCATATTTCAGATCTTTGGTTTGATTCTTGGAGTCCTCTATTCTGCTGTTGGATTTCTACATATTATTCTTTATTTCAGACAGTGCATGCTTAATTTATGACTGGTTCTTTTCCACTTTTTTGGCATTCTCATTAAGATCCTTGAAGGTCTCACTAAGTTTCTCAGAGGTCTCACTAACTTTGTCCACGGTTTGTAGAAGATTCTTGAGTAACCTTATAAATGTGGTTTTGAACTCTATGTCCAGTCATTTGCTTTCCTCCATTTCTTTCATTCGTGGTCTGTTTCTTTGTCTCTGCATTTTGGCTGCTTCCCGGTGTTGATGAGTGGCTTTGTGTGCCAGTTGTCCTTTATGGCCTAGTAGCTCTACCTGCCCAATCACCTGAGGTGGACACTCTTGGTGCACTCCTTTGTGGGTTGGGTACATAGTTAAGCCTTGAGTGCTATTGGTGCACTTGGAGGAATTGACCTCCAGACCAATTGACTGTGAGAATTAGCTGTGTCTATTAATGGAAGAACTGCTGTGCTGGAGACACCCCTATAGGGCAGGACTTGGGACTTTGCTGCTCACCAGTCTGCCTCTTGAGTGTGTCACTTATATATGTTAGGAGTTGAAATTCGGTGTTGTCTCACACTGTCCTCTAGGTACACTGGTTCCTGGACCTTCAAGGAGGTGCAAGTCAGCTAGTGTCTGAGGAGCTACAGGGAGATCAGCAGATTCCCCCTGTTTGCTTGGAGTTTGGAAGTTTTGGAGTTGTCTACCCAGTTGCAATTTGTTAGGTTAAGCTGCTAGAGGGCAGGCCATTCATATGCAAAAGCCGCTGCAAACAGCTTGGTGGATTTTTAAATTGAGCGGGGTTGCGTCTCAGGGGATCCCAAGGACATGGCAAACAGCGCTGGCTGCCAGTCAGCCCTCTCTACATCTCTGTTTCCACATTCTGTTCAGTGTCCCGAGTCCATGCCTCAGTGCAGTAAACAATGATTCCTGTGCACACCTCTGTGAGCAAGCTACCCTCTCTTTCTGACCCGATGGCCAACAGTCCAGTTTCTCCCTGTATGAGTCTGGATCCCCAGAATCTCACTGGAAACTGGAGTTCAGAGCAGTTGGGAACTTGTAACTCCCTCCCAATTGAAAAAAACAGCACATGCCAGACCAATTCATATGAGTCTCTGTACCTCTGCCTTTCTGAGCCTGTGCATGTCCTACCCAGTCTCAACACACTTTTTTCTTTCCTTCTAGTTGTATAACTTCCACTGTGCCAGCTTTCCCATAGTTCTGGGGGATAGTCGTTTTGATTTTAGTTGTAGTTATGGTGTGGTTGTGAGAGGCAGCACGTACAGATATATACCTTATGCCGCCATTTTGGTTCGTCCCATACGTGGCTTTTATTCTGTTGAGGTATGATCCTTCTATTCCCACCTTATTGACAGTTTTTATCAAGAAACGGTGTTGGATTTTGTCAAATGCTTTTTCTGCATCAATTGATACAACTATGTGATTTTTATTTCTCAATTTGTTTATGTAATATATCACATTTATCAATTTGCAGATATTGTACCATCCTTGCATCCCTGGGATAAATCCTACTTGGTCATAGTGTATGATCTTTCTGATGTACTGCTGGATCCGATTTGCTAGATTTTTGTTGAGGATTTTGGCAATTATGTTCATGAGGAATATTGACTTTTAATTCTCTTTCATTGTGTTGTCTTTATCTGGTTTTGGTATTAGGGTGATGCTGGCTTCATAAAAGGAGCTTGGAAGTGTTCCTTCCTCTTGAATTTTTTTGGACTAGTCTGAGGAGGATAGGCTTTATTTCTTCTTGAGTACTTGTTAAAACTTCCCTGTGGAGCCCTTTGGCACTGGGCTTTTGTTTGCTGGAAGCTTTTTGATGACTGCTTCAATTTCTTCCATAGTTATTGCCCTATTGAGATCTTTAGATTCTTCCTGATTGAGTTTTGGAAGGTTGTGTTTTTCTAGGAATATGTCCATTTCCTCCAGGTTACCCATTTTGTTGGAATAAGTTGTTCTTAGTATTTTTAAACAATCCTTTGTATTTTGGTGGAGTTCTATTGTTATTTCTCTTCTTTCATTTCTGATTTTGTTTATTTGGGTCCTCTCTCTTTGCTTCTTGGTGAGCCTGGCTAGAGGTTCACCAATCTTGTTTATCCTTTCAAAGAACCAGCTCTTGGTTTTATTGATCTCTGGTATTGTGTTTTTTGGTCTCTGTCGTTTATCTTCGCTTTAATCTTTATTATTTACTTCCTTCTGCTTACACTGGGCTTTTCTTGTTGCCCTCTTTCTAACTCTTTGAGTTGTAAGGTTAGGTAATTTATTACCATTGTTTCTTGTTTTTTGTAGTAGGATTGTAGAGCTATGAACTTCCCCCTCAAGACTGCTTTCACTGTGTCCCATAGATTTTGGATTGTTGTGTTTTCATTGCCATTTGTTGCCATGATGTTTTTTATTTCTTCTTTGATCTCTCTGGTAACCCATTTTTAATAGCATGCTATTTAGTCTCCATGTGTTTTACTTTTTTGGATTGTTTTTATTGTAGTTGATTTCCAGTTCTATGCCACTGTGATCTGAGAAGATGCTTGATATGATTTCTATCTTCTTGAATTTGAAGAGACTTTGCCCATGATACAATATATGGTCTATCTTTGAAAATGACCCTTGTGCACTTGAGAAGAATGTATATTCTGTGGCGTTGGGATGAAATGTTCTGAAGATGTCAATTAATTCCATCTGATCTAGTGAGTCATTTAGGATTGATATTTGCTGATTTTTTGTTTAGAGGATTTGTCCAATGGTGATAGTGGGATACTAAAGTCTCCTACTATTATTGTATTGCTATCAATCTCTCCCTTGATATCCTTCAGGAGTTTTTTTATTTATGTATTTGGGTGCTCCTATATTGGGTGCATATATGTTTAGCAGAGTTATTTCTTCTTGTTGGATTGTTCCCTTGGTTATTATGAAGTGGCCTTCCTTATTTCTTTTTATGTGCTTCACTTTGAGATCTAACTTGTCAGATATAAGTATTGCTACCCCAGCTCTTTTTTCATTTCCATTCACCTGAAAAACATTTTTCCCCTTCCCTTCACTCTAAGTCTGTGTGCACCTTTTTTTCTGAGGTTGGTTTCTTATACACAGGAGATATATGTGTCATGTTTTCTTATCCAATCCATTATCCTATGTCTTTTTATTGGGGCATTTAATCCATTTATATTTAAACTTATAGGTACTTGTTTGTCACCATTTTTATTTTTTACCCCTGTGTTCCTTCTTTGCTTCCTATTTCTTTTTTTTTTTTTTTTTAGTGTTTTTTGCATTGCTGGTTTGGTGGTAATAAACTCCCTTAGTCCTTTTTTGTTTGTGAAGCTCCTGATTTCACCCTTAATTTTGATTTGATACCCTTGCTGGGTACAGTATTCTTGGATTCACACCCTTCCTTTGCATGGTTTTGTATATGTCATTCCATTTCCATCTGGCCTGATGTGTTTCTGTTGAGAAATCAGTTGCTAGTCTGATGGGGAATCCTTCGTAGTAACTTTCTGTCTCTCTCTGGCCGCTTTTAAGATTCTTACTTTGTTGTTGGTGTTTGCCAATTTAATTATAATGTGCTTTGGTGTCGGTGTTTTGGGGTTCATTTTACTTGGGACTCTGTGAGCTTCTTGGATTTGTGTGAGTTTTTCTTTTCTATATCAGGAAAGTTCTCTATCATTATTTCTTCAAACAGTTTTTTTATTCCTTGCTGAGTTTCCTCTCCTTCTGGTCCCCCTATTATGCAGATGTTTCATTTTGTGTTGTCCTTAGGCTCTCCTCCTGCTTTTTAATTTTTCTTATAGAAGTTGCTCTACTTGGGTATGTTTTCCTACCTTGTCTTCTAGCTCTCTGATGCATTCCTCTGCTTCTTCTAGTCTACTCTTGATTCTTTCTATTGAGTTTCTTACAGCAGCTAGGTCATTTTTCATTTCTTCTTGGTTCTTTTTCATTTCCTCTTGATTTTTACACATATTGTCAAATTTGTCTGCCATTCTTTTCAGCCAACTTATGACCAGTTTTCTGAATTCTTTCTCTGTCAGGTTGCTTGCCTCCATTTCATTAACTTCCTTTTCTGGTGTTGTCTGCTTTTCTTTTATAAGCAGGTGGTTTCTTTTTTTATTATTATTATTAAATCTTTATTATTCAGATTATTACATTTGTTTCTCTTTTTTCCCCTCCATAGCTCCCCTACACCCGACTCCCACCCTTCCATCTACCCTTACTCCCTCCCGTTGACCTCATCCATAGGTGTATGATTTTTGTCCAGTCTCTCCTGTACGCCCCTCCCCTCTTTCCCCCTGAGAATTATAAGTCCACGCCCTTTCTGTGCTCCTGATTCTATTATATTCACCAGTTTATTCTGTTGGTCAAATTTTTAATTCACTTAATTTTTAGATTCACCTGTTGATAGATACGTATTTGTTGTTCATAATTATTTATCTTTTACCTTTTTCTTCTTCCTCTTCTTAAAGAGTACCTTTCACCATTTCATATAATACTGGTTTGCTGGTGATAAACTCCTTTAGCTTTTTCTTATCTGTGAAGCTCTTTACCTGCCCTTCAATTCTGAATGATAGCTTTACTGGATAGAGTATTCTTGGTTGTAGGTTCTTGCTATTCATCACGTTGAATATTTCTTGCCACTCCTGTCTGGCCTGCATCATTTTTGTTGAGAAATCAGCTGACAGTCGTATGGGTGCTCCCTTGTTGGTAATTAATTGTTTTTCTCTTGCTGCTTTTAATATTCTCTCTTTGTCTTTTGCTCTTGGTATTTTAATTATGATGTGTCTTGGTGTAGTCCTCTTTGGATTCTTTTTATATGGGGTTCTGTGTGCTTCCTGGACTTGTAAGTCTTTTTTTTACCAGATGTGGGAAGTTTTCAGTCATTATTTCTTCAAATAGGTTTTCAGTATCTTGCTGTCTCTCTTCTTCTGGCACCCCCACAATTCTGATGTTGGTACGCTTGAAACTGTCCCAGAGCCTCCTCACATTATATTAACATTTTTGGATTCTTTTCTCTTCTTGCTTTTCCAGTTGAGTGTTTTCTACTTCTTTATATTGCAAATTTTTGACTTGATTCTTACCATCCTCTAGTCTACAGTTAGGTCTCTGTATAATGTTTTTTATTTCAGTCCGTGTATGTTTAATTTCTAGTTGGTCCTTTTCCATCTTGAGTTGGTCTTTTTCCATCTCTAGTTGGATCTTTTCTATCTCTAGTTGGTTCTTTTTCATCTCCTCTTGGGTCTCGCTAACTTTATCCAACATTTCTAGGATATTCTTGAAAAACCTTATAAGTATGGTTTTGAACTCTATATCTAGTCGTTTGTTTTCTTCCATTTCTTTTATTTGTGATCCCTTCCCTTGTCTCGACATTTTCATTATGCCAGGAGAGCTTCTGTGTTGGATTCAGCCTTATGATACCAGACTTGCAAAACTGCAAAAGCCTCTCTGTTGAGCTTGGGATGGATGGAGTCTCAGGGCTTAAGGAACCACCTTGCCTTCCAGTCGGCCCCGCCCTCCATGGCCCCTGAGTCTCACGTGACTGGGTAATCGCTGGAACAGTCCTTGTGCGCCTGTGCACGCACGTGCACCCTCGCAGTGCTTCTAGACTGCTGTCCCTCCGGCTCCCCTGTACTCCGGGACCATATGAGTCTGGGTCCCCAGGGTTTTGCCTAAAACTGGGGTTTATTGGAGTTAGAAGTGACACAGTTGGGAGGGTCTGTCTCCCGCCCACTGGTGAAAGCCAGTGGCACAATCAGCAGTCGGTCTTCTGCGTGTAGTTCCATGTGTGTCACCAGACTTTTGATCTTTTGCGACTCCTCTAAATTTCCGTGCACTTCTTCCTTTTCACAGTCCATTCTCCTCCTGTATGAGTTTCAGCTGGATCTGGGGTTTAGTGTTGTAGGATAAAGGGTTCAATGCCATTGAGAGTCTCCATCTCCCTCCCGCCAGAGAAAGCCAGCCAGTTTCTCCAACACCCGCTCTCTCCACATGTGCGGCTCCATACCTCAGCTTTTTGCAGCTCCTCTGTGTCTCTGTGAGCTCCTCTCTTTCCTTCTAGTTGTAGGTTTTCCACTCATTCAGCTTTCCTGTGGTTCCGGATGATGTCCGTTCTGTCTTTTAGTTGTAGTTTTGAAATTGTTGTGTGTACATGTTTACCTATGCCTCCATCTTGGATTCTCCTCCATGTAAATGAAGGTAGCTTTTACAGTTTTGCAAGTCTTATCTCATAAGGGTGTCTCCAGCAAAGAAATTCTCCCAGCATAGACACATCCTCACAGCCAATTGGCCTGGAGGTCAGTTCCTCCCAGTGATTCCAATAACAATCAAGACTTATCTACAAGGCTGTACACACAGTCCACTAATGAGTACACCAAGAGTGTCCACCTTAGGTAACTGTGGAAGCTGAGCCACTGGGCCCTAAAGGACACCTAGCACACAAAACTACTCTACCAACTCAGAGAAGCAGCAAAAATGCGGAGACAAAGAAACAGATCACAAACGAAAGAAATGGAGGAAAGCAAACGACTGGATATAGAGTTCAAAACCACAGTGATAAGGTTTTTCAAGAATCTCCTAGAAAAGTCAGATAAATTTAGCAAGACCCTTATGAAAAAGGACCAACCAGAAATTAAACATACATGGACTGAAATAAAAATTATACAGAGACCTAACAGCGGGATAGAGGACCACAAAAATGAAGTCAAAGATTTGAAATACAAAGAAGCAAAAGACACTCAATCGGAAAAGCAAAAAGAATCCAAAAATTTGAAGATTGTTTAAGGAGTCTCTGGGTCAACCCCAAGCATACCAACATCCACATTATGGGGGTGTCAGAAGAAGAGAGAGAACAAGATACTGAAAACCTAGTTGAAGAAATAATGACTGAAAACATCCCCCACCTGGTGAAAGAAACAGACTTACAAGTCCAGGAAGCACACAGAACCCCAAACAAAAGGAAGCCAAGAGGACCACATCATAATCAAAATGCCAAGGATTAAAGACAAAGAGAGAATATTAAAAGCAGCAACAGAAAAACAGTTAATTACCTACAAAGGAGCACCTATACGATATTTAGCTGATTTTTCAACAGAAACTATGCAGGCCAGAGGGGAGTGGCAAGAAATAAAGTGATGAATAGCAAGAACCTACAACCAAGAATAATCTATCCAGAAAAGCTATCATTCAGAGTTGAAGGGCAGATAAAGAGCTTCACAGATAAGAAAAACCTAACGGAGTTCATCACCAGCAAACCAGTATTATATGAAATGGTGAAAGGTACTCTTTAAGAAGAGTAAGAAGAAAAAGGTAAAGATAAAATTTATGAACAACAAATACATATCTATCCACAAGTGAATCTAAAAATCAAGTGAATAAAAATAATCTGATGAACAGAATAAACTGGTGAATATAATAGAATCAGGGGCATAGAAAGGGACTGGATTGACAGTTTTTGGGGGCAAGGGGCGTGTGAGGGGTGTGGGAAGAGACTGGACAAAAATCATAAGCCTATGGGTGAGTTCAGTGTGAAGGAGGTAAGGGTAGAGGGTGGGGTGGGAGCCAGGTGGAGGGGAGCTATGGGGTGAAAAAAGAGGAACAACTGTAATAATCTGAACAATAAAGATTTGTAAATAAAAAAATAAAATAAAAGGAGGAAAGGACCAGGTGCCCTTTGATGGCACAAGGCACCCTGCATCGAGGGGCTGTTCTTTTATTAGGGTGCAAGCAAGTAAATAGCTGCTGTGGCAAAATCATAAAGAGGGGAGGAGTAATCTTGAATTCACAGTTCCAGGAGGTTGTGCTTAGAGCTACTGGCTGGCCTACCCTTTAGTTGCAGATTTCCCAGGGAGATGTCTTCCCCAGATTCTTCACAAGCCGGTAATACATTCTTACAGTGAAGTTTCAGAAAATTCAAGAGGCGGGCAGTTGGGGTTTGAAACTTTCTGCTTCTGATTTGCCTGAAATCCTTAAATCCTCAGTGTGGCAGGGGGAGGGAGAAGGGCAGCCTGCTCTCTCAGCCCCTCCCATCCACCATTTGAATTGAGAGGGTGCTTCAGTTACGGAAGCAGGTGGATGGGTGTGTCAGAGACAGACCCAGATATCCATTCATGGTTAGGCACCTGATGACATAGGTCCCATCCAACACAGTGGGAAACAGATTTTAATTTGTGTTTTTTAAAAGGTAAAATATTTCCAGTTATAAGTTGTGGTCCGTGAAGTCTGTGTACTGAGAATGCATTTTTAAATGAATATTTTGACTTTAGTAATCCCTATAATATAGTTAATGAAACAATTATATTAATGTAGAATGTCTCCTATTAGTTTTCCTTTATATTTGGGAAACAATACAATTTAAAAATCAACAACAACAACAACAACAACAACAATAATAATAATAATAAAAACCTTACCTTCCTCAGACTATTCCAAAAAACTCAAGAGGAAGGAGCACTTCCAAGCTCTTTCTAATCCCAAAACCAGATAAAGATAATACAAAGAAAGAGAATTGCAAGCCAATATCCCTCATGAACATAGACACAAAAATCCTCAACAAAATTCTAGCAAATTGAATCCAGAATTACATTAGAAAGATCATATATCATAACCAAATGGGATTTATTCTGGGGATGCCAAGATGGTACAATATCTGCAAATAAAGAAATGTGATTCATCACATAAACAAATTTAGAGATAAAATCTATATAATCATATGCATTGTTGCAGAAAAAGCATTTGACAAAATCCAACGCCCTTTCTTGATAAAAACTCTCAGCAAAGTGGGAATAGAAGAATCATACCTCAACATTATAAAAGCCATATTTGACAAACATACAGCCAACATCATACTCAATGGGCAAAAACTAAAAACATTTCCCTTAAGAATAGGAACAAGACATAGAGATGCCCACTCTCACCACACTTTTTTGACATAGTACTGGAAGTATTAACCATTGTGATCAGACAAGAAGAAGAAATAAAAGGTATCCACATTGGAAGAGAAGTAAAACTCCTTATTCACAGATGATATGATATTGTATATACAGGAACCCAAAAACTCCATCAAAAAGCTATTAGACTTAATAAATGAATTTGGCAATGTAGCAGGATACAATATTAACACCCAGAAGTCTATGGCTTTTCTATACACCAATAATGAACGCACAGAAAGAGAAATTTAAAAAGCAATCCCATTTGCTATTGCAACAAAAAAATTAAAGATACCTAGGAATAAACTTTATCAAGAGACAAAGGATCTGTACTCAGAAAATTTTTTTTAAATATATTGATTTTTTACAGAGAGAAAGGGGAGAGGGATAGATTTAGAAACATTGATCAGCTGCCTCCTGCATGCCTCCTACTGGGGGTGTGCCTGCAACCAAGGCATGTACCCTTGACCAGAATTGAACCTGAGACCTTTCAGTCTGCAGGCTGACGCTCTATCTACTGAGCCAAACTGGTTTTGGCATGTACTCAGAAAATTTCAGGACGCTAAAAAAAGAGATAGAAGAAGACATGAAAAAATGGAGGAATATACCATGTTCATAGATTGGTAGAATCAGCATCATTAAAATGTCCATACTACCCAAAGCAATCTATAAATTCAACGCAATCCCCATTAAAATACCAACAGCATACTTCAAAAACCTAGAACAATTCTCCAAAAATTCATCTGGAATAAAAAAATACTGTGAATAGCTGCTAGAATCCTGAGAAAGAAGAGCAATGTTGGAGGGGTCACAAGACTAGATATATATTAAGCTATATTACAAAGCCACTGTTCTCAAAACTGCCTGGTACAAGAACAGACATATAGATCAGTAGAACAGAACAGAGAACCCAGAAATCAATACAAGCCAGTATGCTCAATTAATATTTGACAAAAGAGGCAAGAGCATACAGTGGAGATAAGATAGTCACTTCAATAAATAGTTTTGGGGAAACTGGACAGATACTTGCAGAAAAATAAAACTAGACCACCAACTTACACCATAGACAAAAATAAACTCAAAATGGATAAAGGACTTAAATGTTAGATGGAAACCATAAAAATCTTAGAAAAAGCCATAGGCAGCAAAATTGCAGACATTTGTCATAGAAATATCTTTACCAATATAGCTCCTAGAGCAATGGAAACTAAAGAGAATATAAATAAATGGGACTACATCAAAATAAAATGCTTCTGCACAGCTAAAGAAACCATCAACAAAAGAAAACCCACTGGGAGAACATATTTGCCAGTGTTATATTTGATTAGAGGCCCGGTACACAAAATTCGTGTACAGGGAGGAGAGTGTCCTTAAGCCCAGCCTGCACCCTCTCCAATATGGGACTCCTCGAGGGATGTCCGACTGCCCATTTAGGCCTGGTGGGATAGGGCCTAACCGGGCAGTCAGACATCCCTCTCAAAATCCGGGACTGCTGGCTCCCAACTGCTCGCCTGCCTGCCTTCCTGATTGCCCCTAACCGCTTCTGCCTACCAGCCTGATCATCTCCTAGCTACTCCCCTGCCAGCCTTTTTGCCCCTAACTGCCCTCCCCTGCAGGCCTGGTCTCCCAACTGCTCTCCACTACAGGCCTGGGTCCTTCCCAACTACCCTTCCCTGCAGGCCTGGTCACCCCCAACTTCCCTCCTCTGCTGGCCTGGTCACCCCTATCTACCCTCCCCTACAGGCTTGATCACCCCCAACTTCCCTCCCTTGCAGGCCTGGTCCCTTCCAACTGCCCTCCCCTGCTGGCCATCTTGTGTCCACATGGGAGCAGGATCTTGTGTCCACATGTGGGCAGTCATCTTGTGTGTTGGAGTGATGGTCAATCTGCATATTACTCTTTTATTAGATAGAGGCCTGCTGCATGGGTAGGGGCCAGCTAGTTTGCCCTGAAGGGTGTCCCAGATCAGGGTAGGGGTTCCCTTAGGGCTTGGGGCGGCCTGAGCTAGAGGCCCGTGGTGGTTTGCTGGCCAGACATGCCCCCTGGCGACCCAAGCGGAGACCTTGGTGTCTGGGATTTATTTATCTTCTACAATTGAAACTTTGTAGCCTAGAGTGCAGCTAAGCCTTCTGCTTGTTCCCTGGCGGCAGCCATTTCTGTCGGAATTTATTTATCTTCTATAATTGACACTTTGTAGCCTTAAGCAGAGGCCTGGGCTGGCCAAGGTATGTGGAAAACTTGGCTTCCTCCATTGCTGGGGCAACCCAAGCCTCCCTCCTACTCTCTCAGTGGCTGTAGCCATCTTGTTTGGGTTAATTTGCATACTTGCTCCTGATTGGCTTGGTGTGGCTTGTGGATGTAGCAGCGGTGTGGTCAATTTGCATATTGCTTTTATTAGCTAGGATAAGGGTTTAATCTCATACAACTTAACAAAAGGAAGATAAACAATGCAATCAAAAAATGGGCAAAGGACCTGAATAGACACTTTTCGAAAGAGTATACAGTGGTACCTCGAGATACGAGTTTAATTCGTTCTGTAACCTTGCTCGAATATCAAGTTGCTCGTATCTCAAAGCAAATTTCCCCATTGAAATCAATTGAAATGCAGTTAATCTGTTCCAGCCCCCAAAATGCCACCCCAGTTGTTCTTGTTACGTGTTTTTGAATAAGAAAAATGTATTTATAAATGACAAATACTGTATAAAAACATAATAAAAGAGAATGTAAAGGAATAAACTGGTTTTATAAAGTGTATTTACCTACTCGTTACACTCTTAATGCTACACTTTATCCCTAAACTGAATGTAACTTAACTGATCTTCACTGAACTTAATTGCTACTGGTCTTTGCATGTTTGGCCGATTTCAAAAAAAACGTGTCCAATGAGGTTTGCCTCTTCCTCCCTTTCAGAATGTTTCTGAAATGGGTGAGGCAAGTTTCATTGAACAGCTCCGATGCACGACTTTTTCGGGGTGTTTCTTTTCCACAAAGTGTGACACCCTCTCCCACATTCCTAAGATCTCCTTTATCTCACTTGTAGAGATATCCTCCACCTCTGGCTCCTCCTCGAAACCAATTTCTTGGAGAACCTCCGCATGTTGCTGAGACTGCAACTCTTGTAACTCCTCCGTGGTGAGTTCCAGAGAGTGCTCCTCGAGGAGCTCATTCACGTCTCTCTCATCCACCTCCAGGCCCATGGATTTTCCCAGAGATATTATCTCCTCCTCCACTGGCACCTCGGGTTCGAATCCTTCGAAGGTCCTTTTGGCTATGGCCTCAGGCCACAGCTTCTTCCATGCAGAGGTCAAAGTTCTCATTGTAACACCCAGCCAGGCCTGATCAATAATTCTGAGGCATATCACAATGTTAAAGTGGTTCTTCCAGAACTCTCGAAGGGTGAGGTTTGTGTTCTCCGTCACCTCAAAGCAGTGCCGGAACAGGTGCTTGATGTACAGCTTTTTAAAATTAGAAATCACCTCCTGATCCATGGGCTGCAAGATAGGAGTGGTGTTGGGAGGTAGGTAGACAACCTTTATAAACTTGAACTCTTCGAAGAGTTCATCTTTGAGGTTCAGTGGGTGAGCAGGAGTATTGTCGAGGATGAGGAGGGCTTGCATGGTTAGGTTGTTTTCCTGTAGATATTTCTTAACAGAAGGGCCTAAAATCAGGTTTACTGACTCCACAAAGAACTGCCTGGTGACCCATGCCTTCAGGTTTGCCCTCCACATAACTTGCAGTTTCTTTTTAAAAATCTTATGTGACTTAAAGACTCTGGGGTTTTCTGAATGGTATACGAGCAGAGGCTTGATCTTGCAGTCGCCACTCGCATTGGTGCACAGTGAGAGAGTTAGCCTATCCTTCATGGGTTTGTGGCCTGGCATCGCCTTCTCCTCTGCCGTTATATAAGTCCTATTCGGCATCTTCTTCCAGAAAAGCCCTGTCTCGTCGCAGTTGAAGACTTGCTGGGGGATATATCCTTTGGTTTCTATCAGTTCAGAAAAAGTTTTGAGGTAATCCTCAGCTGCCTTCACATCCGAACTTGCTGCCTCACCATGCCTGACGATGGAGTGAATGCCGGACCTTTTCCTGAAATCTACTGGCTTTAAATGAGTCTTTCGATGCTTCGTCCGTGGAAATGTGCAGGGTCTGCTCCAGCAAATCACCGTAAATCGCTCGCGCCTTCTTGCATATGATGCCCTGTGTTAATGTATCTCCTTTAAGCTGCTTCTCCGTCACCCACACCATCAGTGGATTCTCCATCTTTTCATGGAGAGAGCTACGGAGCTTAGAAATTATTGCAACGCCTTTAGCTGGCGTTATACCCTTTATCGACTCCTTCTGTTTAAGCACAGTGCATATCGTTGAAGTACTACGCCCGTATTGCCTCGCCAAGTCAGCCACTCGCACACCTTGCTCATATTTTTCTATGATTTCACGCTTTAATTCAATAGACATCATCCTCTTCTGAGCACTGACTGACCTTTCCACTCGCTTTCTTTGGACCCATGGTTATAAAAAGAAATGTGATAAAGTATATAAATGCACAAAAGATGCTTCGACAACGAGATAAACAAGCACACTGAGATGTGGGAAACTATGAGATGCTCGAGTCAAAGTAAACTGGTGGGTCATGTGTAGCCGGCCGATCCACGCGATTACTCGTATCTCAAATGTTGCTCGTATTTCAAAGCAAAAAATCGCTCGCTCGACGGCTCGTATCTCAAAAATCTCGTATGTTAGGGCACTCGTATCTCGAGGTATCACTGTATTCAGAAAGCTGAGACATATGAAACAGGCTCAAAATCACTAATTATCTGAGAGATGCAGATCAAAACAACGAGGTACCATCTAACACCTGTCAGAATGGTTATGATCAACAAATCAACAAATGACAAATGCTGGCAAGGATGCAGAGAAAAAGGAACCTTCATGCACTGCTGGTGAGAATGCAGACTGGTGCAGCCACTGTGTACAATATTATGGACTTTCCTCAAAAAACTAAAAAATGGAACTGCAATTTGACCCAGTAATCCTACTTCTAGGACTATATCCCAAGAAACCCAAAACACCAATCAGAAAGGATATATGCACCCATATGTTCATAGCAGCACAATTTACAATAGCTAAGATTTGGAAACAGCTTAAGTGCCTATCAGCATATGAATGGATTAGAAAACTGTGGTACATCTACACAGTGGAATACTACGCTGCTGTAAAAACAAAAGGAATTCTTACCATTTGCAACAGCATGGATGGAACTGGAGAGCATTATGCTAAGTAAAATAAGCCAGTCAATGAAAGATAAATACCACATGCTCTCACTTATTTGTGAAATATAAAGAACATTATAAACTATGGAACGAAAATAGAGACAAGCATCAAACAGACAGTTAAACTACAGGGGGAAGCTTGGGGGGTGGTAAGAGATCAACCAAAGGACTTGTATGCATGCATATAAACACAACTAACAGACATAAGACATAAGGGTGGGGGGGGGTTCATTGTGGGGGGAAAAAGGGGTTTTTGTATTACTATTTTTAATACCTTAAACAATTATGTATATATATACATATATATATGATAGATAGATAGATAGATAGATAGATAGATAGATAGATATATTAAAGATGTAGCATTTTGGGAACCAATTCAAAGAGGGAGTTCATCATGCTTATTGTCCACAGAGCTCTGGAGGTTGGTTAAAAGTGCCCATTGGCCAATCTTCCAAAATTATCTCTGTACCCCTTTCTGGGCAGAAAAGACCCAGATGTTTTTGTGGCACTTCCTCCCTCACTAATCTTTCCAGCAGATGTTTTTGATATTTTGTCCGGCTTTTTCTAGTTGACCTCAGCAGTTGGCCCCAGTTACAGTCCAGCAATACTTGAAGTGTAAATCCAGCCCTTTTGTTCTTTTGTCAGATATATATACTAGAGGCCCGGTGCATGAAAATTCATGCACTGGAGGGGGTCCCTCAGCCCGGCCTGCCTGCTCTCACAGTCCAGGAGCCCTTGGGGGAAGGAAGCAACCTGGTGATCAGTGGAAGGCAACACCCCCATCACACCTCTGCTGCTGCCACTACTGGCAATGCAAGCCTCGGCTAGCCCTGGTTACCTAAGCCTTGGGCGGCCCTGGGTAGTTGGGCAGCTCACAGCCAAGGCTTGCCTGTGCCTCAGGCCGGCCTTGGGCAGCTGTGGGGCTGAAGGGACTAGGGGACTCCCGAGGCAGGCGCGCCATAGGGGCTGAGGGGACTGAGTGGACTGAGTGCCACCACCATCTTGTGGCTGTGGGCACCGCCATCTTTGCGACAGAATGAGGGTTAATTAGCATATTCCCTCTTTATTAGATAGGATATTTATAGTTCTGTCCAACTGATGAGTGAAAAATATTTCACTATTATAATTTGCATTTCCTTGATTAATAAGATTTAGCAAGTTTTCAGGTATTTTTTTAGCTATATTTCTTTTTCAACTTATTTGGTCTCTATCTTTTTGAGGTTCTTTTCTCTTTCCATATTGAACTAGCACTTTTTATATTCTTGATGTTGATCACCTATAATACATTGCAATTATTTTCTCCTATTCTTTCATGGGTCTTTTACATTCATTATGATTAGATTATATAAAATATTTTAATTTTTAGGTATTCCAATCTTTTAGTCTCATTTTTTAAAAAAATATTTTTTTATTGATTTTTTTACTGAGAGGAAGGAAGAGGGATAGCTAAAAACATCAATGAGAGAGACCTCGATCAGCTGCCTCCTGCACACCCCCTACTGGGAATGTGCCCGCAACTAAGGTACATGTCCTTGACTGGAATCGAACCTGGGACCTTTCAGTCTGCAGACCGACGCTCTATCCACTGAGCCAAACCGGTTTCGGCCAATCTTTTAGTCTTTTATGGCTTCTGTGTTTTGTCTTGCAGGTCAGGAGATGCTAAATATTTTATACTTTTTTTTTTCATGTATCTCTTACGAAGACTTTGGACAGTATTTGTTATGTACTTTGTGAAATACCCTTTTCTTAGCAAACTGAATAGTTCCAGAGAAATGTTTCTTTTGCATTCTACTTGTAAACTCTATCTTTCCACAGGCCCGGACCAGCAATCAGTAGGCCTGAGTGCTTGCAGCTGGTCTCCCCACTCCTCCCGCACAGCCTGTCTTGGGCAGGTAGACCCAGGAGGTTTTCTCAGGATGGGTCCCTGGGCGAGTGACAGAGGGGAGTGGCTAAAGGGATAGGTCTGTCACCACAAACCAGCCTGTGAGAATATGAAAAGCCCACTTCATTTTTTTGTAAAGTGAGAGCTATTCAAGCTAAACATTCAAATGATATAGGAAAGTCCAAAAGGGAAAGAATGTCCCAAAGGCAACCCTCTCTGGGCATCTCTGTGTCTTTAACACATGTGAGCACACGCAGCTTTACAAGTCAAACCCTCAAACCTCCCTACATGCTGTCTGCATGGCAGCCCTGCAGGTGCGTTCCTGGCCGGTGCGCACACATCTACATGTGCTGCAGCCACTGTTGAGCTCGAGCTTCAGAGCCGAGGCCATGGTGTGGTCTGGTCTTGTCATTGCCCAGCTGGGTCTTGTGTCTGCATCCATCCAGCTCCTGTGGGACTGGCTGGTGTAACAGTTTGGAAATCCTGTCTGCAGCATCCTGCCAGGTGTCCTGCTGCCAGACTGACTGTAGGGGGTGCTGCACTCCTGAGGGAGTGATGTCAGTGTGGCTGGCACAGCAGGAGCTGAGTCTACCTACTTCCTTTGCTTCTAAAGCAGCTGTGGCTGCCTCTCTAAAGAGGAATCCAAGGGTTCAGAATCTGGATCTACACACTGCTGGCAGGAGGAGCGGAGGGCAGGGTTGCTCTGAGGTGTGCTTGGTCTGCAGCTTCCTTTTCTTTTCTTTCCTGATCACTCATTAAAAAAAAAAAAATTATTGTTTAAGGTATTACAAATAGTAGTACATGTCCCTTTGTCCTCGTCTCTCCCTTCTCCCCACCCCCAGTGTCTTGTGTCTGTTTGTTGTGCTTATATGCATGCATACAAGTCCTTTGGTTGATCTCTTACCCACACTCCCTCCGCTACAAAGCGACGGAATCTGGTCACTCTTGTTGCTGGGGTTCTCCATGGTGTTTGCATCCTTTCCTTATGCAGTTGCCTCTGAAGAGGTCTTTCTACTGTTTTCCAGTAGATGGCGATGCATTGCTAGATTTTTATTTTTTTTAACCTCTGTAGTCTCCCAGATGTGAACCTCCAATGCTTTCATAATAGTACAGCTATGCTGCTTGGAGGTAGGGTTTTTTTTTTTGCCCTCACTTAATGGCAACCCCTGACCTCCGTGGGGTCCCACCCCAGGTACTCCTCTTGGGAATCAGTCACAGATGGAAACCAGTTCTACTGCAGTAGCTCTTAGCTTACAGATGATATGCTCCTGGACCTGACACCAAGGGCCATGGGAGGCGAGTTTTGAGAGTCCAAATGGCGACAGGGCTCTGTGGTTCTGAAACACCACTGCTGGCCTGACAATGGGAGTGCTGGGCAGAAGCCTTACTCTGTCAGGCGTCTGCTGGCCCCATCACTGTTTGTTTCCTCGCCACTCACCCTTCTGGGCTGCCCTTCCCTACTCCCAGCAGCTGTTTCTCCTTGAGAAGGAAGCATCTCCACCCGCTTCCTCCTTCCCCAGCCTGGCCACCTTTGGCTGTTTCCGTGGGCGCATGTCTGTGGAGCAGGGATTTCCTTGCTGACTTGCAGTTGGTTAATGTTGAAATTTCAAGGGAAGAATAAGGTGTACCCTCACAACTGCCACTCCTCCACATCACCCTGACAGTTTCCTCACCCCCACACTCTGGGGCTGGCTCCCAGACTCCTGGTAGGAGTTGCGTGCGGAGCTGACCTCTCCTTTCTCGCAGGTGCAGCAGTATCGGGTGGCCATGACGGCAAAGGACTGCTCCATCATGATCGCGCTCTCACCCTGTCTGCAGGATGCCAGGTGAGGGGCCCAGGACACCTGACTCTGGCCTAACGGGATTTTGTGGGTTGAGAAGAGTTGGTTTTCCCACATGTAGAGATCACAGAAGATAATTTGCTATTAAAAGATATGGAGAACAATTTTAAAAGATTGTTCTATTAAACTGAAGGTTATACTATTTTCTAAGAAAATACTGTAAGGACTTAGAAACAGTTTGGATATTGTGTGCAAATTCCTTTCTCTCAAAACAAGCCCAGTGCTGCTGCCACAGCTGGAGGCCTGAGAGCTGTTGCCCTTGTGTAGTCTGGCCTCCATCAGGCGATGCCTGCAAGCGAGGCAGTCTGGCTTCCTGTCTGTAGCATCGTCCTGAGATCCGTCGTCACCCTGTCTTCTCCCGGCCTCTTTTAGGAATTCAGGATCAACCTTCTTAGTCACAGATGGTACCATTGGCATTGCTCTCGGGCGCCAG
>JAAGEH010000381.1:1189738-1326020 GCA_011751065.1 Lasiurus cinereus
CCCGTCTGCGGGACGTCCTTGTCTGGCTGCCACTGCCCAGTTTTCTGCTTTTGACCTAACATCCCCAGGCCGCCTGCTGCCCGATAGGCACTGAGCTGTCCATCTCCTGATCAGGAAACATGGAGGGACATTTATAGGGTAAAACTGAAATACAGAAAAAGGGGGTTCTGTTTGGTTGAAAACCACCATAGTCCCCAAAGAAGAGGCCACAGTGCTTAGCTATGAGGACTCCATTGGTTGGATTAGCTGGTGCTGCATGAGAGGAAATGACAGAGATTCTAAGCTCTCCCACCTGCCTGATACAAGGGTGAGGTTGGGGAACAGAAATTACCCTCATAAGAACTCACAGGAGCACAGGTCATGTGTCCAGAAAGTTCTGAAACATGGGCACCAGTCTCAGCCCAGGGTGGCCAGGGTTAAGTGCCAGCAGCCATGCCTTAGATTCCTGGGGACCTTCTGGCCAACAAAGGCTCCGAATTTTCATGAGGTAGCCCTGCTCCCATGCTCCCAGCGGCTAGTGATGGGCTCCCCTCATCTTGGTGCTGGTTCTGAAGGGAGAGATGGAGATGTCCTTGAAATTGTGTAGCTCTGTCCACGCCCAGCTGCACTGCACTCAGGATTGAGGCCCTGAGAAGAGATGGAAGCAAGGCCTTAACGTGCAGATGTGTTCCCTGCTGTTGGGGGTTGCTAAGAACCGGCATGAGCCCAGGTCGCTGTCCTGTCAGCTGGCTCTTGAGCAGGAACTAGTCCGAGTTCAGGCCCATCAGCATTGGTTGCACAGGAGCCTGCTCGCTGCTTCCTGCTCAGGCAGAGCTTTTGAAGTGGCTGTTTTGTTTGTTTGAATTTTTTTAAGATGCTACTTTTATCATGTTTAATATTTATATGTATTTAAAGATGTATTTATTGATTTCAGAGAGGGAGAAATAGAAACATCAATGATGAGAGAGAATCATTGTTGTTTGCCTCCTGCATGTCCCCCACTGAGGATCTAGCCTGTAGCCTGGGCCTCCTAGTTCATAGGTTGACTTGTGTTTTGATGATTTCTAACTAGTAGTTCAGTCTAGGGAGAGCCTGGCTCCTGGCTGACTCCATGCAGCCGCATGAACTCATCTCACACCCGTCGCCAGTCACCTTGCTGCCGACTATGCCCTGTGCATGCTCCGTAGCAGCCTGAGTACCAAGTTCAGACTCGGCCTTGGGATGAAGTACAAGTAATTGTCCACAGCGTTCATAGCCTGTGACTGCTAATATTTAGAAAAAAACGAAAAACTAAGCACTAAGAGACAAAACACAAAAATCTGCAGATTGAGTTGAGAATAAATCTGCAGGCAGTCGTAAGCAGCAGAACGGAGCCTGGCTCCCCAGACCCAGGGGGACGTTTCTGGAGTCTGCTCCCAGCATGTTCTCATCCACTTGACTGTTGAGTGGCCAGATCTTCCTGCTCTTTAAGTTTTGTCATAGTTGGCCCAGCATTCGCTTCTACCGCTGGGACGTAGGGAATGTCACAAATATCTTAGTAATTTGTTTTCCATCTTTCTGCACATTAACCCTTTCTTACCTGGGCACTAGTGGGTCTCACAGCAGAAGCTTCTAGTGCTGTGCACACCATGGACAGATGGGGTACATGTAAGAGCGCAAGAAGGGGTGCTCTCTGTGAGCAAGGAGAGGGTTGGGAGCCCTAAAATTGCTGTTTTATTTTCAGATCTGATCAGAGGCCTGTGGTTCCTGCATCGCGATCCAGGTTTGCCTTCTCTGTGTCTGTGCTGGACCTTGACCTCAAGCCCTACGAGAGCATCCCACATCAGTACAGACTGGATGGCAAGATCGTCAACTATTACTCAAAGGCTGTGCGCTCCCAAGACGCTGCCGCGGTGTCGGCCAGGTTCAAGGAGAGTGAAGACTGCACGTTAGTTCTCCATAAGGTCTAACTGTTCTCCTGTGGTGTCTTTGAAACTTGGACATGGGATGTGAAGGTTGGGTGATAGCGCTTTGTGGTGGGTGCCTGGCTGTTACTTGTTGCTTTCTAACCACTGTTCGGAGCTGCTGCTGGGACAGGGGAGGAAGACCCTCCCAGGGCAGGAGGGCCAGGGGGCTGTGCTCTGTGTCTTGGTGTCTTGGGCAGCTTCCTCCCTACCCATGCTCACGTCTAATCTCTAATGCAACACCTGATCGTAAGACCCACGGTGTGGGTCTCCTACCATCAGACTCCTAGCACACGGAACACGGGCTGTCATGTGGATCTTACAATTTGGCCTTTTAAGAAAACAGGGATCCTACTGGAACTTCCCCAGTTGAGTGGCCAGCCACACACCAACCAGCACAGGCCCGTGGCTCCTGCAGGTGAGGGTACAGCAAAGACGGCCACCATCCTGTGCAGGATCAACAGGGGCCACAGGACTCAGGTGGGGCAAACACCATTGTGTGAGCACCAAGTCCTTTTCTTTCCTGAGTGATGCGGCCCTGCACTACAGGGAGGTGCCTGCCTTGGGCCTCTGCCCTGGGCCTCCCCGAAGCCGTGCTGCCTGCAGCCTCAAGCGGTGCTGGGCGCCTCTGCAGCGCTGCTGCCTGCTAGTGCGAGGAGCGGCCCTGCTGGCAACCCAGGCTCTTGGTGGGGCTCCTCAGGCGCCAGGCTGCTATGAACATGCAAGTCCTGGTGGCAGGTGCACTCCATGGTTGGTTGTATAGATTATTTATATCATTTTGAGGGATTAATGAAGGCTTATTGTAATATATTGTAATGTTAGTGAAACTGTGGAATTATATGAAAATGCTACATGAAAAATAAGGAGAATATTTTGCTGATTGTAAATTTTTGTGGGGAAATTTTGTGATAACTTGAGAATTACACTTGTTTGAATTCTGCTAGTTTTTCTAGAATTTATTCGTTAGTTCTGTTGTAACATTTACATCTTACTTCTGTACTCAGGGTCGGAAAGAGACACAAGTGCTGCCCCTCTTCTGTTAGTGTGGGGGCAGGAGGCTTGACTCCACCTGCTGGAAGCATATGGAGCTGGGGCTCAGGTGGGATAGAGTGGGGAAGGAGGGAGGGGGAAGATGAGGAGGGGAGGTGGGAGGTGGCCCCAGGCCTGTGGGGGACAGTGGGTCTTGCTGTCCTACTGCAGAATGAAGCACAGACTCACTGTTTTGGGTCAAGAAGAGTGTGTGTCAGGACTGGCTGGGAGGAGCGGCTTTCCAGTGTGTGAGGCCAAGGGAAGGAGGAGCTTCCAGGGGTTGAAGGGGCACAGCTGTTCTTGGTGTGTCCATCTTTGCATTTTGTGTTTAAACAGCTGTATGTGTTTCTCAGCTGTATGTTGATCATGTGTCATAACTGCACAGACATGTGCTAAGAGTGTGGTTTCTACATCGGCAATAGCCATTGTTTCTATTCAGTAACCTCCCAGGCCCTTGGCATCGCTGAGTGGGCACCGGGGCTTCCTTCCACGCAGAGCAGCCCCAGCAGGCTCTCCAGAGCTGCTTCGATGCCCAGCACGCCAAGCAGGGCCCGAAAGCTGCGAGGAGCAGCTGGGATTGCTCCCTTCTGGTCCAGCTCCAGGGCTGTAAGGAGAACACACTGGGTCAGAAACACACTGGCTGGGACCCTGCCCGCCTCTTCCGTTGCTGCTGCATCAGCTGTGAGTGCAGTCCGCCCTGCAGACATACCCCCTCCCTGCACTGTGCACTCAGCCCAGGAGTCCTGGGGCGCAGTCCCTCCACAGGTGCTTGTGGAGTGATTATCAGAATATTTTTTAAGATGACATAAAAAGTACACTGAGATTTCCAACTTTTGATTGATGCCACGTGAACCAGGTGAAATAAGTGGGCATCTCCGTTGGGCACTAAGACTGCAGAGCCCACTAGCTTGCCTACCTCGCTGTGGCACTTGAGTGAGAAGATCCAGCTTCGGCAAAACCTTCCCTTCTTCATCTATGTGCATCCTCCAAACGATGACTAGCTCAAACCTGAAAGAGGTCAGAGCCGCCCCCAAGGTGCCTTGAAGCATGACTGTGTGGGGAAAGGGGGTGAGGCCCGCCCACAGCAGGTGCTGCCGCAACTGAGCTCAGCTGGCCCCCCTCTTAGACACCCAACCAACCCTCCCCCCCCCCACAGGCTCAGTCCCGGACAAGCAAGGCCATGGCCAGGAATACCTCGGGGCGGTGCTCTTGTACCACTAATATTAGGATGACAGTACAAGTGAAGTACAGGACGTAGAGCCACAGGAAATTACCTGTGGGAAATAAGTTGGTAAACTACTTTGAAAACAATCTGGTGGTAAGAGAAAGCTTAAGTCTACGCTATGGCCCAAAGATTGCACGTCTAGGCATATGCCAGAGAAGCTGTGTCCTCCTGGGCCCAGGACATAGATAGGAGGTTAGACAGGGTGGAAAGAGGTGAATAACCCAAATGCTCTAAGGCGGTGGTCGGCAAACTGCAGCTCTGTTGACTAATGAGTTTGCCAACCACTGGTAGGGAAAAACACTTAAAAAACATTTTAATAATATACTAATGTCTTTAACCTGAAGTCAAAACTTCTGGGTAAGGGTAATACCTTAGCAGTGGTTGACAAACTGGTCAACAGACCAGAGGTCAGTAAACTCATTTAGTCAACAGAGCCAAATATCAACCAACAGCACTACGATTGAAATTACTTTTGAGAGCCAAATTTTTTAAACTTGAACTTCTTCTAACACCACTTCTTCAAAATAGACTCGCCCAGGCTGTGGTATTTTGTGGAAGAGTCGCACTCAAGAGGCCAAAGAGCCACATGTGGCTTGCAAGCCACAGTTTGCAGACCATGGCTCTAAGGGATACGGGAATGCATACATTCGCCCAGTAGAGTACAAGCTGAAATAGTCTACAGCCACAGGCACCACCAGACATGAGGGATGGACACGTTTCCTTACTTCAGAGTGAGTCCTGCATAATTGTGATGCCATTTTAAGGCTTGAAAACAAACACAAACCCCGGCAGGCACTCATGCCAGTCACCAGGCCCTCCCACTCTGGCAGATCCATGCCTTCAGGTGCCCAGCAATGTGGAGGCCAGGTGGTTCTCCCTCCCTCAGAGCTTGCTGACCTCTGACCTTCTCTCTTGGTCCCCTAAAGGCCCCAGGATGCAGACATTTCCTGTCCCCATCTCTCTTCACCCAGCCTATTCCTCTTCTTCAGCCACCATCAGGGTGCCACAGACATTTCTCAAGGTGTCAGGCAGCTTACATCTGTCCTCTACATGTGTAATCCTGTTTTCACCCAGGAAATAACCACCTGGTTGCTGGGAAGGGACTTGGCGAGCAAGGAAACCCAAGCCCACAGGATATGCACTCACCCTGGCTGGCTGGCGCTCTGGATGCTCATGCAGCTGGAGGAGGCCCCCTCAGGAAGATGCACAGCCGCTGGGTACTTCTCCTGGGGAAGAAGAAATATTACTATTTTTAAATCATTTTTATTTTTCAATTATAGTTGGTAATATATTCGTTTTCAGTGTATACCTCACTGATTAGACATCACATAACTAAGTGATCATCTCAATAAATCACATATCCATTTGACACCACACACAGTTATTACAATATTATTGACTATCTTCCCTATGTGAACATTACATTCCAGGGATTATTCTGTAACAGCCAATTTGTACATATTAATCCTTTCACCGGGCCCCCAGCCCGTAGCAACAAACTGTTTTCTGCATCCAGCATTGTGTTTCTGTTCTGCTTGTTCATTTATTTTGTTGTGTGTTTTTTCAGATTCAATTGTTGATAGATATGTATTTATTGCCATTTTATTGTCCATATTTTTTTAATCTTTTTTTCTTCTTCAAGACCCTTTAACATTTCACATTATACTGGTTTGGTGATGATGAACTTCTTTAGCTTTTTCTTTTTTTAAAAAAAATATTTTATTGATTTTTTTACAGAGGGAGAGAGATAGTTAGAAACATTGATGAGAGAGAAACATCTGCCTCCCACACACCCCCTACTGGGGATGTGCCCACAACCAAGGTACATGCCCTTGACCAGAATCGAACCTGGGACCCTTCAGTCACAGGTTGACGCTCTATCCACTGAGCCAAACTGGTTAGGGCTAGCTTTTTCTTATCTGTGAAGCTCTATCTGCCCTTCCATTCTGAATGATAGCTTTGCTGGATAGAGTATTCTTGGTTGTAGGTTCTTGCCATTCATCACGTTGAATATTTCTTGCCACTCCCTCCTGGCCCGCAGTTTCTGTTGAGAAATTGGCTGACAGTGTTATGGGTAATCCCTTGTAGGTAACTAACTGCTTCTCTCTTGCTGCTTTCAGGATTCTCTTTTTAACTTTGGCCTTTGAATCCTGATGTGTCCTGGTGTGGGCCTCTTTGGGTTCCTCTTGTATGGGACTCCGCTTCCTGGATTGTAAGTCTATTTCCTTCACCAGGTGGCGTAGGTTTTCGGTCATTTTTTTCAAATAGGTTTTCTTCTTGCTCCCTCTCCTCTCCTTCCAGCACCCGCTTCAAGTGAATGTTGGTATGCTTGAAGTTGTCCCAGAGGCTTCTTACATTATCTTCATGTTTGGGGCTTTTTTTTTTTTCTCTTCTGATTGGGAGTTTCTTGCTTCCTTATATTCCAAATTGCTGATTTGATTCTCATCTTTATCTGTTTTATAGTTGACTCCCTGTAAGTTATCCTTCATTTCTGTGTGTGTGTGTGTATGTGTGTGTGTTTATGGTTCTCATGTCTTTTTTTTTTTAATACTGTTAAACTTGTAAGTTCATTAAGCATCCTTATAAGCAGTGTTTTGAATTCTGCATCTAGTATATTACTTGTCTTGATTTTTGTCTAGTTTTTCTCCTGGAGTTTTGTTCTGTTTTATTTGGGACATGTTTCCTTGTGTCCTCATTTTGGCAGCCTCCTTGTGTTTGTTTCTATGTATTAGGCAGAGCTGTTACCTCTCTTGGGCTCGGTAGAGTGTCCTAATATAGGGTCCAGCAGCACAGCCTCCTTACTCATCCTAGCTGGGTACTCCAGGTGCACCCTGACCCTCCCTCCAACCCATTGGGCTGTGTACACCCTCCTGTTGTAGTCGAACCTGGATTGCTGTTGGTACATTAATGGTAGGGATTTACCTTCAGGCCAATGGGCTGCAAGGACTGGCTGATAACCAATGACCACAGACCACAGGATTAGCTGTGCAGGGGCCCACCCCACAGAGCAGGACTTACTTCAGCAGGGCTCTGGTGCCTGCTGAATCTACCCCTTGAGTGTGCTGCTTGTGGAGGTGATTGAGCAGTGTTTCAATGTGGTCTGAAGCTGTCTGCTGAGAGTGCTGACTTTGGGGCTTCCTAGGGCATCCAGGCCAAGGTCAACACCATCTATGTTCTGTCTGGGGCCATTTGGCATGAGCTACAAAGCAATCTGCAGATGGCTGTTCTTTGTGCTGGGCTTGGATGTGCCCAGAAGCCAAGCTGTGAACCAAAGCTGGCTACTGCTAGTGCCAGGCCTATGGCCACTTAGCAAGAAGTCTGTGGCATCCTGAGATCAAATGCTGCTTGTTTGAGGGATTTTAGTTGAGTCTGAAGCCTGAGCCAGGACAGAGTTCATTGGTATGGAAGAGCCACTGCAAAAAGCTTGTGTGGGTCTTAGGGAATCCTCTATGGTGAAGTGAACAGTGTGAGCCAGGCTGATGGAATTGATAGAATCTCAGATATGGCACCTACCTGCTGGCTGTATGGGAGGAGGGCTCAGAAAAGAAACAGTGACCTCTGCCAGCACTTCTGTCTGGGAGAAAACTGCCTCCCCTCACCCAGTTCCTTCCCTGATGCTAGACAATGTAGTTGCTCCTGTATGGCCCTGCAGCCTTTCAAACTGCTGCCCCAGTGCTGGAGTTCAGAGGGAATGAATCTGAGTAAGTGTGTGCTGGCCCTTTAAGTGGAACTGCCTGAATCTCCAGTAGCCACCATGTCACTCAGCCATAAACCCTGCTGGTTTTTACAGCCTAGAGTTACAGGAATTAATCTTTTCAGCACTGGAACCCTGGGCTGAGGGGTCTGGGACACCTTGTTCCTCAGAGGGGCCTCTGCAGCCAAGATACCCCTCCCAGTTTTATCGGCCACACTTGGGTGTGGGACCAGCTCATTCTGCAGTGTCTCGGCCCCTCCTACTAGTCTTGATGTGGCTGTTCCTTTAAATCCCTAGCTGTAGGACTTCCATTCAGCCAGATTTCAGGCAGTTCTGAATGACAGTGGCACTGTGGTTTAGAAGCCCCCTTATCAGGTATGCTGATCCAGGGGACTGAAAAGTGAGAAACCCCGCTCCAAAAGCCTAAATTTCTGACGTGCCAGTCCTTCATCCACATGCGGCATCTAGGTGCCCTGGCGACAGTGGCCACACTCCTGCCTTCTGTGCTCACTGGCACTGTGTTCAGCATGAGACCTTCAAGCTGCTTCACCATCAACCCCCCAAGGTGAACATGTTACAGAAATTTCATTCCAGTTCCTCCCGCCCTCGGAGCAGAGACAACCTCTCCGCCTGTCCTGACAGTAGCACCTGACTCCCCACTCTGACTCTGCCTCTGATACCAGAGGGGAGTGTTCCCTGCCAGCTTCCTCACTGTAAAGCAACTGCTTTTCTCTCAGCTTATTAGCCTTTCAAACTAAGGCCTATGGGCTAGCCGTCCTCACAGTGGACAGCCCCACTCTGTCCATCCTCACACTGGCTGCCACCTTGCCCTGCCTACATGGCACTGATTGTGGGCACACGGCTCCTGTGAGGCAGGGTCACCCGGTTTCCCATCAGCCTGTCCATCTCCCCAGCACGGGGCTGACTGTTCTGGGTAAGGAGGTTGCAGGAAGTGTGGTCTGCAGGTTAGCAGCTTCCCAATGAGGCTGTGTCCCGTTTTAAAGTGAAAAGTGCTCTCCCTCAAATAGGAAGGTAACATGGGGACTCCCCCACTTCCAGGCTTGCAGTCTCTCCTGTTATTTCTTAGCCTGGCAATGGCTGTTGCCTGTCGTTTGCAGCTGGCCCGGGCCCTTCAGGACAGGGCAGACCAAGGAGGCAGCAGCTGTGAGTGGAAAGAGCATCCTGTATCCCTGCTTCCTGTGATTGTATTGGAATTAACACCATAGTGAGGCCAACTCTCTGGCCACCAACACAACAGGGCTGTGCTGTCCCTGCAGAAGGGCTGCCTGGATGTCTGTGGGGACAGACTGCAATCGGGGTGTGGTGAGCAGGCCCCACAAGGAATCCCAACTCCCAGGGCCCACTTTGGAAAGACACCTCCTGGTGCGGAGATGGGCACCTGAGCTGTGCCCAAACCCAGGCCCAGGCCACTCTGAGCCTCCAGAAGGGGCAGGGAGGCACTTGGTCTCCAAGCCCGAGGACCCAAGACAGGGGCAGGGACAGGGCTGGGGGGGAAGAGGCACGCTTGGAGCAGGGGAGGGGTGAATGGGGCCTTCCTGAGGCCCAGGGATCTGGGGACAAAGATGGAGCTGCTCCAGTGGGAGGCCAGTGCTCCCAGCCTGTGTATAAAAGATGCTGACGAGCAGAACATGTGGGCAGAACATGTGCAAACACCAAGCTGTCTGACCACATGCTGGGCGGGCCTGGTTTATGTTACAGACAATTTCTAATCTCAGTGGAACAGTTTCACAGCAAAGTTTATACCTAATGTTCTAAGTGGAAAGTGCTGGCTGGCTTTTAAACCTCAAGCTCTTCTAAGTGAATAACAACTGCATGAGGAATGCAGTTGGGTGGGTGAGGCCACAGCTCCAGGCTGAGCTGCTGCAGCCTGTGGCCTGAGCCGGTGCCAGCGCCAGGGTGGGCAGCGCAAGGGCTGCCGGCACAGCCTCCACACAGGCCTCCCGGTCTCGCCAGGCCTTCTCATGAGCAAAAGGAGGGTTTAGGTTAGAAGCTTTCACTAAAGAATAAATAATATTCCCTTTAGTTTAGTTCCGTTTAAAACATCAAAAAGGAAATGCAGATACAAGAAAAAGGTCAGGCATCCCTATGTCTCTGGAGAGCTCAGGAGTCGTGGGTAAAGCTACCTTCAGGATCCATATCACCCCGGCTGGCCGCCCAGCCGCCCAGCCTCACTCCGGTGCCTGGTGGCCTCTGATCTGTCCTGAGACAATGGGAGAGAGGATGCCTGTGGCAAAGAGGGTCCCAGCAACAGAAGGGCAGGGGCTCGGAGGGAGGAGACAGATAAGTACAAATGATACGGCTCCGCAAGGGCGAACGCTCAACAGCAGCAGGAACTTCCCCTCTGGCTGTTCTGACGTTCAGGGCAGGTACCTGATCCCCCAAGGAAGGACGAAAGTGCAGGTTTTGCTGAGGCAGAGGCCTGCTCAGCATTAGGACCTTCCCATGGGACAGAGCTGCGGGCAGATTGGGCGCCCAAGGCCTGTGCGCAGGGTCCGGTGCACTGGAATGTCTCCGGCTCTCTGCCCCTTCTACCCTCCCCCACCCCCCCACCACCACCTCGGCTCCCGCAGGATGCCAGGCCCAGCAGTGATTCAAAATGGGCGTTTATTTAGCTGCTTGTCACATGGCAGGAGTTTGCATCCACAAATTCTCCTGGTGTTTAGGAGCGAACAATGGAGCCGAGAATGTGGCGCTCCCTTCCAGGCTCAGTGTGGCCCTGAGACCCTGGGGGCTGCGGGGCGCGGCTTTAACAGCTTCACTGTCCATCACCAGCACCCACCCACCGCCTCCCTCTAACACAGGGGACCGCGCATCCGCAGGAATGTTAATTCATCTTCATTTTTGATGTTTACCCCAAAGATTAAGTCTGGCTGATTCAATGATTAAAAAAATCTGGGATGTGATTCACATTACAGAATTCACTCCTTGAAGTGTGCACGGCAGTAGGTTTCAATAGAGTCACAAGGTTCCGTAACCACCAACGCTCTCCACTCCAGAGCGTTTCCACCGCCCAGGAAGCCCTGCGCCCGCAAGCCGCCGCGCTCCGCGCCCACGCCCACGCCCACGCCGGCCGCTCCTCCCCGCACAGCGCCCACGTCCCCTCCGCACACGCCAGGCCCGCCTGTGGCAGCAGCGAGGCCAGCCCTCCCCCCATTAGTGCAGCAACCAGAGAGGCGAGGCTCCCCCTGCAGCCCCTCTTCCCCCGCCACTGAGCCCCCAGCACAGGCTTGACAGCAGGCGCCCTTCTCTCAACCCCCTCGCCGAGGGTGAGACTCGCTTTGTCCCGGTTTCTCGATCCCATGGCTTAAGGGAGGGCGGACTGCTGGCTGAGCTGCCTCTGGGGAACCACGCGGCCCAGACGGGCCCGGCCCCTCCCCTGAGCCCCGCTGGGACCAGGCCCCGGCTGCCGGGCGGCCGACAGAATCCCTGGGAAATGCTCGGCGCTGGCTCGGGGGTGTGCCGGGGCGGGGGAACGTGTCCTGAGGGCGCTTAGTAACCAGACAACCCTCAGCCCAGCCCGAGGCTCCGCACAGAGCCCGCAGCCCTGCCTGGACCCGCCCCGCGCCCTGCGTGGGCTGGCGCCCCAGGGCAGCCCAGCGGGGTCCGTCACCCCCGTCTTGTTTTGTGAGACGTGGAAGAGCTAGGGGTTTTAGGGACTCACTTTACTGGAATATATTCCCATCGCGCTTGCTTTTTAAAAACTCCTCCCGCACGGAGGAAGCTGTTTTTACCATTAGTTTTTAGAGCGGGTGGAGGGGAAGGAGAGAGACAAAGAGAAGGGGAAGCGGGGAGGCAGAGGGAGAAAGAGGGGGTGTGGGGGGACGGGGAGAGAGAGAGAGAGAGACTCGTGGACTGGCTGTCTCCCACATGCACTCCGACTGGGCGGGGCTTGACCCCACAACCCAGTGTGTGCCCTGGACTGGACTGGAACCTGCGACCCTCCCCTGCTGGGGTGGTGCGCTAACGACTCTACAACACTGGCTGGGCCCTAATAGCCTTTCTAAAATGAAGACGTGGCCATCAGGACGAGGGAAGCGCGAGCCAGCAGAAACAGTGCCTGCGAAGCCTGTGGCCCCAGCGGCCAGCTCCCAGGACCTTGCCTTTGCGAAGGAAAAAAAACCCTCAAAAGTTGCCCTGAAATTACAGGAAACACACCGCGCGCCACGCCCGCTGGGGGACCAGCTCCGGCGCCGGCAGGGCGGCCTCTCTGCGGTGGGACCGGCGCCTAGAGGCAGGGAGGGGCGCGGCCTGGGGCGCAGCCAGAGCCGCAGACCACGCCACGTTCCTGTCGTGTTTTCGTGTGGGAGGAGGAGACAGAAGTTAACAGGTTACACATGCCAGAAACAAGACCAGGTCCAACGTGTGGACGAGTGACCATGTGGCCCCGGAAGAACAGGACACGTGGCAGGGCTTTCTGCTAGGATAGACGCCCCTCCCACGTTGCCATTTTACAGGACTGTGTCCTCCTGGGCCCTCAGACTGAAATGTACTTTTTTCTTCTATTTTCCTTTTTTTTAAATCCTCACCCGAGGATATTTCCCCCAATGATTTCCAGGGAAGGAGGGAGGGAGGGAGAAGGGTGATGGCGGGAGGAGGAGAAGGAGAGAGGGGTGATGGGAGAGAAGGGAGGAGGAGGAGAGGGGTGATGGTGGGGGAGAGAGGAGAGAGAGAAACCTTCATGTGAGACAAGGACTGGTTGCCTCCACGCACCAGATAGGAGGTGGGGATGGAACCTGCAGCCCAGGGACCCACCTGTGACTGGGAATGCAACCCACGACCCTTCAGTCCAGCGGCTGACACACCAACTAGTAAGCACACTGGCCAGGGCATTAAGAGCAACTCCTGCTGGGAGACTCAGCTGTGTTCGCGCCCACCCTAAGAAGGCTCATCTCCGACTCCATGCCCTGGAACCTGTTCCACGCGAGGCCAAGACTGCCTTTCCCGAAGTCAGGCAACATGGCACCTGGGGTCCCCAAACCCAGTGATGAGGATGTGACATCCCCCTACTTGCCCCTCCCAGCACCATTACTCAGCAAGGCCAGAAACCCAGGGCCTCTGGCAGCCCTAGTAGAGGGAGGGCCGCATGGGGCGGGGTGGACACCGCCAGCCCAGCTCAGATGCTACCCTGTGCACCTCTGCAGCTCCTGTGGAAGCCCCTGGAGGGGGACTCGAGGATTCCAGGAGTGCAGGGTGCAGGAGGGAGAGTGTGGGGCCCAGAGGAATGCAGTTTTCACACCTTCCCGCTTCACGAAAAAAAGGGGCGATCAGGATAGGGCGTATAGCCAGGTCCCGCCCCGCAGCCGACCTTAAATCATGCATTCAGATGACCAGACAGTACACAGTGTCTGTCCTGCGGTAAGTTCATGCCCACATCGCAGGCGCATCTGTGTGCTTGGAGACGCCCTTGTTCCCTCCTGTTCTAGTTAAAAAGAGTTTTAAATGATGAAGAAGCTGAATACACACAGGCATATAAACATAATAAATACCAGAAACCCTTCAGAGGTAACTTCACAGCTCTTTTCATACAGTTACTTGCATGTAATTATGCAGCAAAACAGCAGATTATGAAAGTCATATTCCAACCTGCGTGCTAAGGGTTATGTTCTCTCCTAGTTCACAAATCTCAAAGTAATATGTCCAAAACATTGAAACCAGTGACAAGGTAAAGTTACTATGGTCTCATTTAGAAGTTTTCCAGAGGCTATCTTCACATTTTTGGATTCTATTTTCTTTTTGCTTTTCCAGTTGAGTGTTTTCTGCTTCTTTGTATTTCAAATCTTTGACTTGATTCTTGCGTTCCTCTCAATAATAATAAAATTTATAAAACATTTACGTTTCTTTCCTAAGAAACCTTCGCTCACGCCCCGCCCGCCCCCCTCCTGCTGCTCCGGAGCTGAGCAAGGTCCCTTCCAATGGCCCTGAGGCTCCAGGCCCCACGGTGCAGGGAAAGCTTGGCTACCTCACCCGGCTCACAGTCCACTCAGGCATCTCTACACGCAGATGCAGTGGAAATCCACCACCAGTGTCATTATAGCGAACTCGCAGCCTAAGTCATATTGGCAACTAGTGTTGATGGCAGCAACAAAAACATTTTTGTTGGAAAGCGTAATTGCCCCTAAAAGTTGGTTCATGCATTCCACACCCTGAGCCAGACATGCATCAGTCCTGAGCCCAGCATTCAGGGCTCCTGGCCCGCAGGGCTCCTGGGCCTGTTCCTATTTAAAATCAGCCACCCCCCAGAACTATTAAAGGACAGAAACCAAGATGGCAGCATAGGTGAACACCTAAGCTGCTGCCTCGCACAACAATTTCAAAACTACAACTAAAAGACAGAACACCATCCAGAATCACAGGAAAACTGGCTGAGTGAAAATTCTACAACTAGAAGTAAAAAGAGGGACTCACGAAGACTCAGAGGAGTTGTAAAAAGCTGAGGTATGGAGACACGCACATGGAGAGGACGGGTGGCAGAGGGCCTGGCTGGCTTCCTCTAGTGGGAGACAGAAAATCCCAACTGCACTGAACCCCAGCTCTAGGTGAGACTCATACGGGGGAGTCTGGACTGTTGTGAAATGGAGGGAGTGCACAGAAACTTAGGGGAACCAGAAAGGCAGAGGTCTGGGGGCCCGCAAAAGTGTGTATATGAAAGTGCACGGGAAAGTGCACACACAGAGCGCTGACCGCTGATTGTGCTGCTGGCTTTCTCTAGCAGGAGGAAAACAGAACCTCACAAAAGCACTGAAATCCAGGTCCAACAGTTTCAGGCGAGACCCTGGGGACCCAAGAGCATACGGAAACTCAGGGGAACTGAAAGGCAGAGGTCTGGAGGCAAGCGCACATGTGCAGACACAGCTGATCCTCAATTGGCTTGGAGGTCAATTCCCTTCAGTGATACCAACAACAATCAAGAATTAACTACAACAAGATTGTACACACACTCCACAAAGGGTTGCACCAAGAATGTCCACTTCAGGTAACTGGGAGGCAGAGCTACGGGGCCACATAGGACATTTAGCACACAAAGCAGCAAAATATGCAGAGACAAAAGAATAGATCACAAATGAAAGAAAAGGAGGAAAACAAATGACTAGATATAGAGTTCAAAACCATGGTTATAAGGTTTTTCAAGAATTTCCTAGAAAAGATGGATAAATTTAGCGAGACCCAAGAAGAGATGAAAAAGGACCAACTAGAAATTAAACATACACTGACTGAAATAAAAAATATTATACAGAAACCTAACAGCAGACTAGAGGATCACAATAATCAAGTCAAAGATTTGAAATACAAAGAAGCAAAAAACACTCTACTGGAAAAAAGAATTTTAAAAAATGTGAAGATAGTGTAAGGAGACTCTGGGAGAACTTCAAGTGTACCAACATCAGAATTATGGGGGTGCCAGAAGAAGAGAGAGATACTGAAAACCTACTTGAAGAAATAATGACTGAAAACTTCCCCCACCTGGTGAAAGAAATAGACTTACAAGTCCAGGAAGCACACAGAACCCCAAACAAAAGAAATCCACACCAAGACACATCATAATTAAAATTACCAAGAGTAAAAGACAAAGAGAGAATATTAAAAACAGCAACAGAAAAACAGTTAATTACCTACAAGGGAGCACCCATTCGATTGTCAGCTGATTTCTCAACAGAAACTATGCAGGCCAGATGGGAGTGGCAAGAAATATTCAGAGTGATGAATAGCAGGAACCTACAACCAAGAATACTCTACCCAGCAAAGCTATCATTCAGAATTGAAAAATCAGATAAAGAGCTTCATTGATAAGAAAAAACTAAAGGAGCTCATCAATACCAAACCAGTATTACATGAAATGCTGAAAGGTATTCTTTAAGAAGAGGAAGAAGAAAACAGTAAAGGTAAAAATTATGAACAACAAATACATATCTATCAATAAGTGAATCTAAAAATCAAGTGAATTGAAAATCTGATGAACAGAATAAACTGGTGAATATAATAGAATTAGGGGCATAGAAAGGGAGTGGACTGATAATTCTCAGGGGGAAAGAGGTGAGAGGGAGTGCAGGGAGAAATTGGACAAAAATCATGGAGGGAGAGAGGAGGAGAAGGAGAGGGGTGATGGAGGGAGAAGTGGAAACAAGGGAGGAGGAGAAAGGGGTGAGGACAATGGGGTGGAGGTAAGGGCAGAGGGAGGGGTGGGAACCAGGTGGAGGGGGATATGGGGGATAAAAGAGGAACCATTGTAATAATGTGAACAATAAAGATTTATTTAATTTAAAAATAAATAAATAGGAGAGAATCCAAGATGGCGGCATAGGTAAACACCTATACTGCTGCCTCGCACAACAATTTCAAAACTACAACTAAAAGACAGAACGGACATCATCCAGAACCACACGAAAGCTGGCTGAGTGGAAGTTCTACAACTAGAGGGAAAGAGAGGGGCTCGCGGAGACCCAGAGGAGCTGCAAAAAGCTGAGGTACGGAGACGCGCGCTGAGAGAGCGGGTGCCGGAGTGCCTGGCTGGCTTTCTCTGGCGGGAGGGAAACGGAGACTCCCAACGGCATTGAACCCCTTATCTTACGACACTAAACCCCATATCCAGCCGAAACTCATACGGGGGAGCTTGGACTGTGAAAAGGGAGAAGTGCACGGAAATTTAGGGGAGTTGCAAAGGATCGGAGGTCTGGTCGCGCATGGCACCACGCGGAGGACGGATTGCTGATTGTGCCGCTGGCTTTCGCGAGTGTGCGGGAGACAGACCCTTCCAACTGTGCCACTTCTGAGTCCACTGGGCCCCTGTTTTGGGCGAAACCCTGGGGACCTAGACTCGTGTGGTCCTGGTTCGCAGGGGAGCCGGAAAGGCAGCGGTCAGAGGCGCTGCGGGTGCGCGAGTGCACAGGGACCGCTCCAGCCATTACCCAGTCACGTGAGACTCAGGGGCCGTGGAGGGCGGGGCCGACTGGAAGGCAAGGCGGTCCCTTAAGACCTGAGACTCCACCCTCCCAAGCTCAGCAGAGGCTTCTGCGGCTGAATCCAGCACAGAAGTTTCCCCGGCATAGTGAAAATGCCGAGACAAGGGAAGGGATTACAAGCAAAAGAAATGGAGGAAAAAAAACGACTGGATATAGAGTTCAAAACCACGCTTATAAGGTTTTGCAAGAATATGCTAGAAAAGATGGATAAATTTAGTGAGACCCAAGAGAAGATGATAAAGACACTGACTGAAATGAAAACTATTATGCAGAGTACTAACAGCAGACTAGAGAAAGGCAAGGATCAAGTCAAAAAATTGAAATATAAACAAGCAGAAAACATTCAACTGGAAAAACAAGAAGAGAAAAGAATCCAAAAATGTGAAGATAATGTAAGGAGCCTCTGGGACAGCTTCAAGCGTACCAACATCAGAATTGTGGGGGTGCCAGAAGAAGAGAGAGAGCAAGATACTGAAAACCTGTTTAAAGAAATAATGACTGAAAACTTCCCACATCTGGTAAAAGAAATAGACTTACAAGTCGAGGAAGCACACAGAACCCCAAAGAAAAGGAACCCAAAGAGGACTACACCAAGACACATCATAATTAAAATGCCAAGAGCAAAAGAGAAAGAGAGAATATTAAAAGCAACAAGAGAAAAACAGTTTATTACCTACAAGGGATCACCCATACGACTGTCAGCTGATTTCTCAACAGAAACGATGCAGGCCAGACGTGAGTGGCAAGAAATATTCAACGTGATGAACAACAAGAACCTACAACCAAGAATAATCTATCCAGCAAAGCTATCATTCAGAATTGAAGGGCAGATAAAGACCTTCACAGAGAAGAAAAAGCTAAAGGAGTTCATCAACTCCAAACCAGTATTATATGAAATGCTGAAAGGTACCCTTTTAGAAGAGGAAGAAGAAAAAGGTAAAAGACAAAAAATTATGAACAACAAATACACATCTGTCAACAAGTGAATCTAAAAATTAAGTGAATTAAAAATCTGATCAACAGAATAAACTGGTGAATATAATAGAATCAGGAGCACAGAAAGGGAGTAGACTGATAATTCTCAGGAGGACAAAAATCATAAAGCATCAAACAGACTGTGAAATTATAGCAGAAAGATTAAAGTTAGGTGAGGTAAATAAGTGATCAATCAAAGGACTTGTATGCATGCTTATAAACATAACCAATGATCACAGACACTGGGGGGTCGGGGTACGCCTGGGAGGGAGGGGGGGCAATGGGGAGATATGTATAAAAAATTAATAAAAATTAATTAAAAAAAAAAGAAAGAAAAAAAAATAAAAAATAAATAAATAAAATCAGCCACCCCTGGAGTTCTCTCTGGGGCGCCCTAGTGCAGCCTTTCTGGAGATCCCTCTCCTTGCAAAGGCCCAGCAGCCTCAGGGGCGCTCCCAGTGCCCACCGCACTCTTGGGGCTTACCACCCTACTCCTGCCTCTTTTTTACAATTCTCTGCTCTATCATTTCAGGACATTTTGGGCAGGGCTCTCAGTACAGGCTGCCTGTCGGCATTTCATTTTTGAGACCTTTCATGTTCAATAATAATTTTAACTTTTCCTCATACTGGGTGAATAGTTTGGTCATAGAAATTAAGGTTTAAATAATATTTAAATTAATTTTATATAGAGAGCTAATTATATATATCCAAACTCTAGAGTCCAATGTTAAATGCCTATGGTTTTTAGGAGTGGGAAGCAAATAAATGAACCATTGAGTCAATATATGTTTTTAGTAACAGAGCAAACTGCCATCTCTGGGGCAAAATAAAATAGGGCATAAATAACATGCAAATTAAATATTAAATGTTTAAAATTTCTTATTACATCATGACTCGGTGGGTAAGTCCCAGCACTGAGGGGTCAGGGATTTGATTCCTGGTCAAGGGAACGGACCGCAGCTACAGGTTCCATTCTGGCCCCAGTAGAGAAGCAACCAATAGATGGGTCTCCTCCCCTCCCCCCTGCACCCTTCACTCTCTCTAAAAACCAAGCCTTAGTGAAATCAACCTGAGAACGAGAGTAATTTATGCGATTCGCATAATAGTCCCAGCTCCACCAGATCTTCACACACGAAACTCTGGGCACCTTCGTGAAGTGGGAATAGAAAATTAGGTCCATTTTTTAAAATAAGAAAAAAACATACACCTGCAGCTATTCTAGAATATTGAATATAAACTGCAACTGAACCCAAAGTGACCCTAATGCCTTCTTGAAGCAGATTTCGGGTGACCTGTTTTCCAGCTCAGTGCTGCTCAGAGTGGAATAGATCAGAGGGAACTCACCCTGGAACCACGACAGCTCAGATTCTTCCTGCTGGTCCCTGCAAGGCCCCTAATAAATGTGCAGAAAGACTTCATTTGTAGATTGACAGGAAAATTAGGAAGACAGTCCAGAGTTCCCATACGATTCCTGACACCTGACCCTGGGTGGTGTGTTTGTTATAATTAATGAACCAATATAGGTGCATCCCTTTTATAGCTAAAGCTTATACTTTATTCAGCTTTCTTTCATTTTTACTTAATGACCTTTTAGGAAAGTTACCTGGATGCTTACTCTATACATTTTCCTCTAGGTCCTGCCTCCAGCCAAAATATTATGCTCAAGTGTCTTGATAAGGGACTCCCGTTTTTCACATAAAAAATCTTTTTTTGTTGTTAATCCTCACCCGAAATGCCCTTTCTGTTGCTTTTCAGAGAGAGAGAGAGAGAGAGAGAGAGAGGAAGAAAAGGAGGGAGGGAGAGAGAGAATCATCGATATGAGAGAGACACATCAATTAGTTGTCTCTCGAACGAGACGGGGATTGAACCTGCAACCCCTCGGTGCACTGGCTGACACTAACCAATGAACCAAACTGGCCAGGGGTCATGTCAAGAATCTTAAGAGAAACGCATAGTTGTTCTTTGGGTCCTAGAATAGCACACATGTTGTCTGGCCACAAATGGCACAACCAACTGATCACGCCCGCCACTACAGGCCTCCCTTTGGGCCAGCCAATTGCTGCTTCCTTCACACGAGACTCCAGCAGATAGCGGATGCAGCAAACATTGGAAACGCCTGCAATTGCTCATTTCTGTAGAAACCACCGAGAACGGCAAAGGGTCTCTTCCCGAGTCAGCTCCAGCAGGAATCAGGGGAGGGAAAGAAGGCCATCTTATTTGCTGTCCAGAACTGCTTTATTTCCCAGGGACCCCTCGCTGAAAGTGTTTCAAGTCCATCCTCTCATACATGTGAACGTGGGCTGACACGCTCACTTCCTCAGGATGAATTCGAGTGTCTACAGTGGAGCTGTGTGGACAGTGGGGCATCACCGCTTAGGTCCCTAACGGGTTTGGGAGGAGGAAGCCTATTCTGCAGGGCCTGTTGCTGGACAGATGTGGTGCCTGAGAGAGGAGGGCTTTCAGCGGAGGGACACTATCTTGGTAACACCAGGCGCAAGCTGTGCTATTTGCTTTAATGCTGTGTAAGGGCCCATTGTGGCAGGGCAGAAGTTACACACATTTGTGCCTGTAAGTGCAGCACTCAAGCACCTCACTCAGATGGATTGTGTAAAGATGAGTGTTTAGTTAAAATACTATTGGTTAGCCTGGCTGTTGTGGCTCAGAGATTGAGCATCTATCTATGAACCAGGAGGAGGTCACAGTTCTATTCCCGGTCAGGCATATACCTGGGTTACCAGATCAATGTGTGGTGTGCAGGAGGCAGTCAATCAATGATTCTCTCATCATTGATGTTTCTATCTCTCTCTCCCTTGCCCTTCCTCTCTAATAAAAATCAATAAAAAATATTTTTTAAATAAAATACTAGTCTTTAGGATCCCAAAATGGCAGAAGCTCACAGACATGCTCCCAGGATCAAATTGGAAATACAAATAAAATACAGAAAACCTTCCTGAATAATCAACTGAGGACCAGCTGGAGAGAACCCCGATTACCAAGGATGGAAAGTGGAGACCATAGAAACAGGCAGAAGGAGCAGAGAAGCGGAGGCTTGCCGGGCTCCCACAGGCAGCAGCTGAAGGTCTGGAGAGAGAGCTCAGCTGGGGGAGAGGGGTTGCCGCTGAGAACTCAGGGGTCTAAACCCTAAGCTGGGCTCCACAACACAGAGCACCAGAACTGAGGAAGGTGCCCACATAACATCTGATTGTGAAAGCAGCAGAGTTGCTATCTGCCAGGGAGAGGTGGCTAGAAATGCAGGCACCCTCTTAAAGGGCCAACACACAAAATCCTGTGTGCAGCCACTCACCTTGGGTTCTGGCAGAGGGAGGGCAGAGTGGACTGGAGCTAAGTGAGCAGAAGCCAGGGTTGGGGGCTATGTGGCTAGACCCCAGAAGGTAGACACCCCGGTTTCCTGTGCTAAGTCATCCTATCATGCTGCGGAGGTCATCATTCTCTGGCAGACAATTGCTATCCAGGCGATTTTTAATTAAGTGGGGGGGGGAGAGACAGTTGCCCCACTTTGTCCCACCTCGTCATTTCTGAGGCCAATTAAAAAGATTGAGAATTGATCTGCTGGTGTGACTCAGTGCTTGAGCATAAATCTAAGAACTTGGAAGTCACGGTTTGATTCCTGACGGGCACACAGATACATGCAAAAAAAAAAAAAAAGAAACTAAACCACCAACTTAAACTATGCACAAGAATAAACTCAAAATAGATTAAAGACCCTAGCCGGTTTTGCACAGTGGATAGAGCAATGGCCTGAGGATTGAAGGGTCCCTAGTTCGATTCCAGTCAAGGGCATATGCCCAGGTTGCAAGCTTGATCACCAGTGGGGGGCATGCAGAAGGCAGCCAATCAATAATTCGCTCTCATCATTGATGTTTCTTCCTCGCCCTCTCCCTTCCACTCTGAAATTAATAAAAATATATTTTAAAAAAATGGATAAAAGACTTAAATGTAAATCATGAAACCATAAAAATCCTAAAGAAACCCTAGGCAGCAAAATCTCTTAACATCTCTTATAGCAATATGGTTATGGATACATCTCCTTGGACAAAGGAAATTAAGGAGAAAATAAACAAATGGAACTATATCAAAATAAAAAGCTTCTGCACAGCAAAAGAAACCACAACGAAATGAAAAGGGAGCCCCCTGTATGGGAGAAGATATTTTGGCAATGATACATCTGATAAGGGGTTAATCTCCAAAATATATAAGGAACTCACACAACTAACAAAAGACAAACAATCCGATCAAAAAATGGGCAAAGGACCTAAATAGACACTTCTCCAAACTGAGCATACAGATGCCAAGAGACAGATGGAAAAATGCTCAAAATCACTGATCATCAGAGAGATGCAAATTAAAGTAACAATAAACCAAGAAATAACAAGTGCTGGTGAGGATGTGGAGCAAAGGGAACACTAGTGCACTGCTGGTGGGAATGCAGACTTGTGCAACCATTATGGGAAACAGTATGGTGTTTCCTCAAAAAAATTAAATATGGAACTGCCAGCATGGCTCAGTGGTTGAGTGTCCACCTATGAACCAGGAGGTCACAGTTCGATTCCCAGTCAGGGCATATGCCTTGGTTGCAGCAAATTTTGTTGGGTCTGATAAAAAAATATTGAATCAATACCCCTCCCCTGGAAACTGAACTTTGGGACACTTCACAACCAACATTCCTTTTCGCTAAGACCACATACAACTTGCCAAGACCATATCCCCCCCCTCCGGACTTTCCCAGGATCCAGATTCCCCAAGAATCCTTTAAAACCTCTGACTCCTGTCTCTGGGGGCTTAGTGCTATTTTGGAGTTAAGTCCACCTGGTTTCCAGATAAACTAATAAATTCATAATTCTTTACCCCTTTTGGCCCTCGTGCATTCCTAACATTTGGTGCTGAAACCGGAAGGGTGCCATGGGGAAGGGAGCCATCACCCCAGCTCCAATCTCCCTGAGTTTACTACTCAGAAAGAAATAGGCAGCTCATCTTGGGCTTGCCTCCGAATCCTACTCAGTGACATGATCACTAGCCTCAATTAGGCCTCCATCCCTTATGCACCTTCCAGAACCAGCCAAGGAGGATGCTGGATGGGGAAACTCTCCTTCTCCAGGGCTGACCCTCATCCCACAGCAGCCAGTCTTCTCTAGGTGAGTGACAATCCACAATTTCCCTCGTCTGGAGTCTTCTGCCCACTCTCTCTCACTGATTATCAAAAGTCCTCTCTTTTTGAGGATTCTCTTTGCTAAGCCAGAAGACTCCTCAGCCATTAGGCCTCAGGTTCTTCTGGACTGGGGACACCCAGTCTGAAGGGTCACTCCTTGTTTCTCGTGGTGATTTGTTTAGCAGTGGAGACACCTGCCCTAAACTGTCACCTTTAGATTTTTGGTCTGTCACTCAGCCTTCCTCTCTCATGGGCCATGCCACACTCCCTTTGCACACTCACAGAGATCAGGCCCAAGGCCCTCATTTTCTTTTGTAACACTGTTTGACCACAACATAAACTAGACAACAAGTCTCAAAGGCCTGACAATGGCACTCTCCATTTTAACACATTGCACAATTTAGATAAGTGCTGTCACCGCAATGGAAAATGGTCAGAGATTCCCTATGTCCAGGACTTTCATCCTTCCGTCCCAACCCTCTCTGTCAGTCCTGCTCTACCCATCAGACCCTTCTCCTTCAACCAAAACATCTTACCCTAACACTTCTGATTCTGACTCTACTCTTGACCCAGCAGACCCACCACCAAGCTCCACCCCCTTACACAAACCCTCCCTCACCTGCAGTAGATTCCTAAAACCCAGACCCTCCTAACCAGCAACCACCTCCAAGCCACTGAGAGCCCAAATCCCAAGAATGCAAGCTCCAATACAGACCTTCCCCACCTAACACTCGTTCTCGAGCCACTCAAAGACCACTTTCCTCAATAGTCATTTCTATTCCCATACCTCTTCTATCCCTGAGGAAAGTGGTAGGAATTGAGGGTGTTATCTGGGTATACATTCCATTTTCCATGTCCCTCCTCACACAGATTGAGAGGTGTCTCAGATATTTTCCACCAACCCGACCACCTTTACCAAGGAATCTAAGTACCTGACCCAGTCCTATGACCTGACATGACATCTATATCCTCCTCTCTCACCCCAGAAGAGAAGGAGCACATCTGGCTAGCAGCTCAGGACTATGCCCATACCCAAAGACACGACACTGACATGGTCCCCCAAACTGACCCGAGATGGGGCTATCAGGTTACTTTTCCAGGGCACCAGCTCCAAAGCCATATAATCACCTATCTCATTGCTGGACTCAAAAAGGCTGCCCATAAATCGATCAGCTATGACACAATAAAATCACTCAGGGCCCTGACGGAAACTCGGCTCTCTGCCCCCACCTCAAGGAGGTCTTATGGAAATTGACCACCTTAGACCCTACCTCCCCAGAGGGAACCCTTCTTCTGAACACCCATTTATAGTCCAATCAGCCCCCAACATATGCTGCAAGCTTCAAAAAATAGACATTATCCACAAACCCCTCAAAAAGACCTCTTTAATCTGGACTCTAAGGTCTTTAATAATAGAGACCAGGAGACCCAAATCCAACAACAAGGCAAGATCAGGCCAAGGCTGAGGCCCTGAAGGCCTTTCAGCTCCTAGCTACCACTCTCACAAATCCCAAAAGAAGTGCCGGTCCTCCAACAAGGGTAAGTCAGGGGCTAAGCCTCCTGCAGGCCCTGCTTCAAATGCAACAAGGAAGGACACTGGGTCCAGTCCTGCCCGAACCCAAGGTGCGGAAGGGAAGGCCACTGGAAATCAGGTTGTAGTCTGTCCCCTCCAGGTCAGACCTCAGCCAGTCCAGAAAGGCCACCCTCTGGATCCGGTTTAGAGCTCCCAGACACTGGGGCCACTTGTTCTGTCCTCCCCAAATTCAAGAGGACCCTTGTTCCCTCCTCAGTCTCTGTTATGGAGGTTGACAGACTAGTCTCACAGCCATTAACCACCTCACCTCTACACTGCATCTTACTAGACACCCCCTTTACCCACCCTTTTCTCGTTCTACTTTGGAGCCCAACCAGGGCTGCAGTGCATCCCCTCATAAAGCCCAGCTGTCCCGAACCACAGTGACCTACCTCAGTTTCACTCTCACCCCACAAGGCCGAGCCATTCCTTGGACTGTAAATGCATTGTTTCCTCCATGGCCTTTCCCCATTCCCGACCATCTTTACCAAGGGATCTAGACAAGAAATACTCTCCTTTCTCAGGCTCACTGGGTACTTTCGCCTCTGGTTCCCGACTTTAGTCTCCTCACAAAGCCCCTCTAAGATAAGTGAAGGGACCCCTCACTGAGGCTTTAGATCTCAAGGCCACATTTGCACCCCTTTAATGCTCTGAAAACTGCTCTCACTTCAGCACCTTCTTGCCCCCTTTTCTCAGAGAACAACTTCCTTTACTACAAAACTTCAAATGCTTACTTAACAGTCCTGCTACTATCAGAAGCTGAACTCATTACCACCCAAACCTTAGCATGTTATCCCTAAGGAAAAATGTGGCAGTTTTAAATCCAAGCAGCTGGAGGCCTGGGAACAGGCTGCTGGGCCTGCTCCCTCCTCCCCCCGCCTTTTCTCCAGCCTCATGTGCCTCTACATAATTTTGCAAAATCTTTGATAACTTCAAGGCTTTGGAGCATTGCTGCGTTAAATCATAAACATCTAAATATTTTTAAATAACATAAAATACTGAAACACTGATTGTTAGACAAGTTTTAAATTTGCCTGCTCTTTTTTTACAGAAGATCTCTTGTACTTTGTTGAAAGCATATTTTCTTGAAAGTAAAAGTGTGTTTAAGTATGTTCATAAATGTCAATATAAGAAATGCTGGCTGTTTATTCTTTTATTATTGTTGGAAAATTATGGTTTCTAAGAGTTAAGTTATATTGGAAAGAAATTGTGGTTTTGGTACTAGAAGGCATGAGGCATAGATACGCATTTTGAAGGAAAAAGTAAGTTCAAGTTGTAAGAAGGTTTCTGAAAGTTGTAGATTTGTGACAGTTACAAAATATTAGTAGGGAGATGTTAAAAGGAAGTTATATAAAGGACACAGACCAATAAGCCAGGTCAAGCAGAACAGGGAAACTGACATAAACAGCAGACCAAAGCCATCTGGTAAGTCCTATCTTTCCTAAACTAATGACACTTAAGAGTAAAAGGTTTGGATTTTTTGTCCCCAACCAGAAGGTAAATAACTTAAATTACCTTACTCAGGGAGACAGCAAAAATCCAATTAGTGACATTTGCAGACTTTACCCAAGAAAAAATAAAACTAAGAGAATAAACCAAAACACATTTTAGTACATTTTACTACAACCCTCCAAACTAATGTCTCTTTTCTTCCAGCAGACCATTTGTCATGATTCTTGTTGTTCTAGCTTTTACGCCAGTAACTAAATGTCTAACACAGTTTGTCTCTACCAGGTTATAAGCTACCCTTGTACTCAGAAAATACCATCTCAGGCACCACCACAACCTCCTTTGTGTAGGCCTCATCTTCCCTCTGACAGAGCAGGGATTTGGGTTCTGAAGGAAAACATTGTTCCATTTCAGCAGGAAGTAGCTAAGAGACCCTGCACCCTTTTCCCCTGAAAGAATTCAGTGCCAAAAATCCTAAATGGGGAGGGGGTGGATGTAGACCCTAAGACTCCCAGAGCAAAGAAGATGGGCCAGGTACAGTTATAGAAACTCACTGGGGCAGAAAGCTCTGAATGCCTAGCAAGGGGCAAAACTTGGAAAACAACTTCGCCCCCAGAATAAGCTACCCTCCCCTTTCATATCACTAGTCAGGCAGCTTTGACCCCTGATCGTTTCCTCCCTAAAGATAACATCTAGACCTCAGTTGTATTTCAGCTCCAGGCCCAGAAAAGCAGCAAAACCAGACATGTGATACTATAGCAGTCTCAGGACCAGCTTTTACCTCCCAGTCTCTCAACAGAATGCTCTTGAGCCTTCACTAACTAGTCTCTCAGGGAAATCATGCTGCTGGACCCCTTGCTCCAACCAGGAGGAATCTATACAGTGTTCTAGCCGATGACAATCAAGAGTCCATCCCCCAGTGATCTCACCATCCCCTCTCAGCAGGAAGTGACTACAGAAAATATGACCTTCGTCCCTATTTCATAAAACAAACAGGCTGGAATGTTAGGTCTGATCAAATAATTGAATCAACACACCCTCATGAGAACTGAGCTTTAGGCCACTTTACATATGGCATTCCCTTTTGCTTAGACCACATTCCACTTACTAGGATCATTATCTCTCCCCTCCAGACTTTCTGAAGAACTGGACCCACCAGAGTCCATTAGAACTTCTGATTCGTCATCCCTGAGTGCTAGTGACATTTTGGGGATCAGCCCCTCTGATTTTCCAGATGACCTAATACATTTATAATTCTTTACCACTTTTGGGCTTCAGTGACCCTAACATTGTATGCACCCCTAGGTTCTTATAACAGCACAGTTTACAATAGCTAAGATCTGAAAACAGCCTAAGTGCCCATCAGAAGATGAGTGGGTAAAAAGCTGTGCTACATTTACACCATGGAATACTATGCAGCAGTAAAAAGAAGGATCTTTTACCCTTTGAGAAAGCATGGAGAGACCTAGAGAGCATTATGCTAAGCAAAATAAGCCAGCCAGAGAAAGAGAAGTATCCCATGATCTCACTAATATGTGGAATCTAACAAAATGAATTGTTAAACAAAATAGATCCAGAGACATAGAAGTATGGACCAGACTATCAAATCTCAGAGGGAAGGTGGTTGGGAGATAATCAACCAAAGAACTTGTGTGCATGTATGCATAACCCATGAACACAGACAATAGGGTGCTAAAGGCCTGGGACAAGGGTTGGGGCAGGCTATAAAGGGTCAGTGGGGTAAGAGGGGGACATATGTAATACTTTCAACAATAAAGATTAAAAAGAAAAAAAAAACACTATTGTTTAGCCCTGACCCTTGTGGCTCAGTTGGTTAAAGCATTGTCTGTATACAAAAAGATGATAGGTGCCGAAACCGGTTTGGCTCAGTGGATAGAGCGTCGGCCTGCGGACTGAAGGGTCCCGGGTTCGATTCCGGTCAAGGGCATGTACCTTGGTGACGGGCATTTCCCCAGTAGGGAAAAAAAATCAATAAAAAAATATATATATATATTTAAAAAAACAAAACAAAAAAACAAACAAAACAAAAAGATGATAGGTTTGAGTTCTGGTGGGGGAGCTAGCAGGAGGAAACAAATAAATGTTTCTCTCTCCCTAAAAATAAATGGGTGGAGGAAATACTGTTTCTTTATGCTGACTAATCTGAACAGTGGTATGATTATGGATGATGTTAGAATTTCTAAATATTTTTAATGTCTAAATTTTCAATTCTGCTATAATTTGGCAGTATGGGAGTAGTTTTAGTTTTGTTCTTTTAAAGATAATTAGTTTCATTTGGGCAAAATGAGAAAAAACATAACCCAAAAACTATACTTACACACTTACAAAAATGTCAGCAATTCCCAGATACTATTCTTATAAAAATTCCATAAATCCCTGAGAACAGTTTGAAAATTTCATTCACATATTGTGGCAGAATTAAACTTAAATTTCTCTTTACAAATGGAAATACAGCATAATAAGTTAGCATTGATTTTTTCCTTACTCTTGGATGCTAAGAGATCGTAATGGGAATGAAAGGATGACCTCCTTCCCACCCCCCCAACCCATTTCTCCAACACTCCCCTCCCCCTCCGCAAGGAGGAAAAAGGAAGCAGGGACAAACACACGGTTTGAATGTGTGAACCCTCCTCCTACTTCACTCCCCAGGGGTGGAGGTCCCTCATTCCCCAGGGGCTAGAGAGGTCCCAATGGCAGCCAGCACCTTCTCTCCAAGTCTCCTGGGCAACAATGCGTTGCACAGCCTTCTCCTCAGTGTATCATCAGAAAAGAATCCCCATCTCAGCAAATGCAGACCAACCAGATGTGCACCCCGACAGGCCTCACGCTAATCCTGGCTCAAGGTTAGCAGGAGACACAGGGCAGGAAAGACCAGGTCTGGAGGCTGCGCTGTGACCATGCACCCGCACAGTGAGGAGGCCGAAACCCCCAGGCGTCCAGTGTCTTGGAAGAAAGAGCTGCCCTCCGCGGGGGTGTGGCTTGCCCTGGACCCCTTCAAGTGGGGCTGCCTAGCATCTGCCCCAGGCTCCCGCTCAGGCACACAGGCAGCCCTCTCACACCCAGACACATGCAGGGTGTGCAGGGAGAGGTGAGTCTTAATTCTGCCAGTAAACATATTGAAAAAGTCCATTCCTAGGTTATTTTAAAACTCTACAAAATTATTTAAATGTTTAATAACATACATTTTTAACTTGGCACACTGTTAAGGCAAAAATGACTTACTGTAGTTTTTAATAATGGAAACTAAATATCAAATGTCATTTTCTTTGTACAAAATTTCTTCTTTAATGTAAGCACTCTTGAACTCCTGTCAGAATGTTCCAAGTGTTAAAACAGTTTGGTTTGGGTAAGCAAAACAATGTTTTGGCTCTATGGCCAAATTCACTCCTCCATCCAAGCCTAAACTTAAGTAATCAGCTCTAAAAAGCAGAGATGAAACTACATTTTAAAATGAGCCAGTAAAGGCAGTGCTTGGGTGGGTCCTGCATGTCTGTGGTTCCTGAAGGATCCACGTGAGGAACAGAGAGGAATAAGGACCCTGAGGGACAGGACACCTTGTCCTCATAGACAGTGCTGATGCAGGCCTGGGGAGTGCAGGGCCTAGGGGGGTGGGGTGCAGGGCATGGGGGAGTTCAAGGCCTGGTGGAGTGCAGGGCCTGGGGGAGTGGAGTGCAGGGCCCGGGGGAGTGCAGGGTCTGGGAGAGTGGAGGGCCTGGGGAAGATACAAGCCAAAGCAACCAATGGAAGCTGGCAATCGGAACATAAAGCTCAGGAAAGTTTGGAGCTTAAAATAGAAGATCTGTGTTTGTGGACAGGTTACAGCCCTGTGATCAGTGTTCCTCTGCATTTGCTGAATGAGAAAGGCTGGGAGCATCAGCATGTACAGCAAGGGTGTTGGGGAGATGGAGAGGAGGAGGAGGAAGAGCAGGCTGCTTACAAGAGCATGGCCATCAGTCAGAACAGGACAAGAGAAAGGACAAGAGGGAGGAAGGCAGACTGCAAGCGCAGGTATGGGCTGCCTGAGAGCTTGCTGACCAACTGCTGCAAGAGGAGTCGCCATGCTTGGGCTGGGCAGGAGAGCTGGAGGCTGAGGACACCCAGACAGGAGGCCCTCTGGGCTGATAGAGGTGAGAGTATTCCCAGCGAAGAGGAGCCTATTACCTTGCATATAGCCAGGCTCCTGCTTCAAGGGTGCAGGCTCCACAGGGTCCCTCCAGGCCATGGTCACTCGTCATTTCACACCTGGTCTCCAAGGTCACTTTGGATACAGTGGTCATTCAGGTAGGTCATGAGTCCAAACGATGACCACCCCAGACCGGGCTGGTCAACGGAAGGGTCTCCACCTGGCCCCGACAAGCTCAGGAAGGCGCTCTCTTTGTTCACATGTGAGAACCACATGCTTCGCATTCACTTCCTGTGCTTTTGTGAGTTACTCCCAACCGATGGCTTCAGCAGTTTCCTTGCTTTGTGCTGTACTGACGTTAGCACTGCCCTGATCTTGAGAGCTGAGTGTATTTAGAAACACACGGCATCACCAGAAACTAGGTGCCACACAATGAGACCCGCACCCAAGTTCTCGCCATGTTGCTACAGATTTCTCCCCCGGAAACTGTGGTCACCACTCACAATACTTGCTGCCTCCAGTCCTACCCCCATCCTTAGACCAGGACTCCCACTGGCTTCCTCTGGTCCTGCCAAAGGTCATTTTATTAAAGAGCAACTTCAGATTCACGGCAAAATTGAGAAGAAGGTACAGCCGTTTCCCATATACCCCATCCCCCTCTAGCCTCCCTCATTATCAACAACCCCCACTATAATGGCCCAATCGATGGACCATACTGACACCTTACAAGCACCCCATCCACAGATTCACTGGGAGCACTCAGGTTTCATACGCCATGTGGGTTAGACATGTATCCATCTTCATAAGACCACAAGGAAGTTTTCACTGCCCCAAAGTCCTCTGTGCCCACCTGTTCATCCCTCCCTCTCCCCAAACCCTAGCAAACTTGGATCTTTTTTGTTGTTGTTGATTTCAGAGAAAAAGGGAGAGGGAGAGAGAGAGAAAAACACCAATGATGAGAGAGAGAACCATTGATTGACTGGTGAGGTCTGGCGTGGGATATGGGGGCGGGCTGGAGGGAGTCAGTGGGAAAAAGAGGGGACATATATAATACTTTCAACAAGAAAGATGGAAAATAAATAAATAAATAAAAAGTAGATTACCTAGCTCATGACGGGCATTTATGTATGTTATTCATTTATTTTAACAATTATTACCATCCCTGCTTACAAAGGATTAAGCTTTAGACAGGAACCCAGAATGCCGAAGGCCCTCTGACCTGCTGCTAGCCAAGGAGACAAGTCGTGCTACTCAGCCCTTCTCACAGCTTCCAGGTAGAAAGTGACCATTGCAATGACATGCACATGGGACAGCTTTTGGTCTTGTTCACAACACTGCCTGTGCAGTCCCCGTGGACAGAAAGACGAGGAGGGTCACTAACACCACCCAATTCAGGGCACCCAGGAGTACAGCTCTTCTCACATGGCCACATGGGCCACTAGGAGCAGGGTGTACCCCAACGGGTCACAGAGACATAGGCATGGGAAGGGTTTTTATGCGAATATTTATGAAAACCAGATTTCTTAACCAAGCTTTACTTCTGTTCTTTCAACTCCACCTCCTCAGCCTGCAGCATGTCCCTGCTGCTCCTGTGAGTCAGAAAAACATCTCCCTTGGAAACCATGCTCCTTGTTACTCTCTTGGCTGATTTTTGGGGCAAGCACTGAAAGGCTTTTTATCCCCAGGGAAGCATTAGCCGTTACCATGGAGGCAGGGAAATTTCCACACTCTGCTGTTTTACAGAAAGCTCTGGTTTTGTTTCACTTTCAGCTGGAGACTTAATGACACCAAGCAAAGCCTCCTTAGTTTAGATTTCCAGGTAAAAAAGTTTTCTGCTTTAAGTTTCTGCTACAGCATGTGGAATGGTTATTATATTTGGGTGTTTTATGTTGTAAATATGTTAACATTTCAGGAAATTAGCTCTTACTAATAGATGTTTAAAGTTCAAAATGTGCATTATTCTGTTTACTTGTTTTTCTCAGGGTAAAAACTTCTCAAGTATTTAAAACTTTATGGAGTTGGGATTAAATATATTTTTATATGTTTAAATAGAATTATGTGCTCAGTGGAAGTGTAAGTTAGTTTGAACTTTTTGCTTTTTCTATTTTTAAGTCCTAAAAGAACATAAAGGGTTAATGAAAATTTTTTTCACTTTAAGCCTGCTGAGTGAGATGAAAGGTTTCAGACATCTCTCAGCTTCACATAAGTTTAAAATTCTAAATTTAATAATTTAAAAGCTTATGTAAGAGTTCTAGTAAAAAACAAACAAAAAACACCAACTTTAAGGAAATAAACAGTAAGTGAATCAAGGTTTACAGATGATATTTGTGTTGGGATGAACACAATGAGCGCTAAAAAAAGAATTCATTTGATTAAAATAATACTTGCTGTCATTAGAGTGCCATACAATCTTTACCTCAGGAAACATTAACTCAATTGCAAAGTTGCTTATTAAATATTAAATGCAGTGTGGAACTCTATAAATTACTGAAAATCACAAAGGCATGAAGGATAACATAAGTATTGAGAGGCCATTTCATAAAAATTACTTGAACATTTCAATGAGATTATTTAGATTCTAATTTTGTTAAAGTTAAGGGAGCTCTGCAAAGTGATTTCTGTAGATGCCTATTTAGATTTCTGGATTAGTAAAAGTAGGCCAACTTGGGGGGAAATAGAAAGATGAAGGCAGCTGGTTTCCAGGATGGGGTGAGCTCAGGCAGTTGGTGAGTGTTTGCAGGTGGCCCAGGGACAACAGGCCCCCAGACTTCCTTCCAACCCTAACCTACCACAGGGAGCCCACACACACAGCTGGAAGGCCAGAGCTCCCAAGCTAGCAGGGCCTGCTAGCTCTGCCACCAAATTCTCCCCTCAGGCTATCTCCCAGTCCACATTCCCGATTCTTCCCTGCTGCTTTTGTTACACCTTTCCAGGCCTGACTTCCTCTCTGAACTCACATTTACAATTTTTTCATTCAATCAGCTAAGGGATTTGTTCCTTCCTTACATTTTACATGTTAATTTTCTTAAAAGTAAGTTACAAAATGATGTTTTTTTTTAATTTTAATAAATCTTTATTGTTCAGATTATTATAATTGTTCCTCTTCCTCCCCCATATCTCCCCTCCACCTGGTTCCCACACCACCCTCTGCCCTTACCTCCCCCCCCATTGTCCTCATCCATAGGTGTATGATTTTTGTCCAGCCACTCCCTGCACCCTCCTCACCTTCTCCCCCTGAGAATTGTCAGTCCACTCCCTTTCTATGCTCCTGATTCTATTTTATTCATCAGTTTATTCTGTTCATCAGATTTTTAATTCACTTAATTTTTAGATTCACTTGTTGATAGATATGTATTTGTTGTTCATAATTTTTATCTTTACCTTTTTCTTCTTTTTCTTCTTAAAGAGTACCTTTCAGCATTTCATATAATACTGGTTGGTGTTGATGAACTCCTTTAGCTTTTTCTTATCTCTGAAGCTCTTTATCTGCCCTTCAATTCTGAATGATAGCTTTGCTGGGTAGAGTAATCTTGGTTGTAGGTTCTTGCTATTCATCACTTTGAATATTTCTTGCCACTCCCATCTGGCCTGCATAGTTTCTGTTGAGAAATCAGCTGACAATCGAATGGGTGCTCCCTTGTAGGTAACTAACTGTTTTTCTCTTGTTGCTTTTAATATTCTCTCTTTGTCTTTTGCTCTTGGTATTTTAATTATGATGTGTCTTAGTGTGGTCCTCTTTGGATTCCTTTTGTCTGGGGTTCTGTGCACTTCCTGAACTTGTAAGTCTATTTCTTTCACCAGGTGGGGGAAGTTTTCAGTCATTATTTCTTCAAGTAGGTTTTCAGTATCTTGCTCTCTCTCTTCTTCTGGTACCCCCATAATTCTGATGTTGGTATGCTTGAAGTTGTCCCAGAGGTTCTTTACACTACCTTCACAATTTTTTATTCTTTTTTCTTTTCCAGTGGAGTGTTTTTTACTTCTTTGTATTTCAAATCTTTGACTTGATTATTGTGATCCTCTAGTCTGCTGTTAGGACTCTGTATAATATTTTTTATTTCAGTCAGTGTATGTTTAATTTCTTGTTGGTTCTTTTTCATCTCCTCTTGGGTCTCACTAAATTTATCCATTTTTTTCTAGGAAATTCTTAAAATACCTTATAACTGTGGTTTTGAACTCTATATCCAGTCATTTGTTTTCCTCCATTTCTTTAGTTTGTGATCTGTTCTTTTGTCTCCACATTTTCACTGCTTCCCTGAATTGGTAGAGTAGCTTTGTGTGCTAGGTGTCCTATATGACCCTATAGGTCTGTCTCCCCAGTTACCTGAAGTGGACACTCTTGGTGCACCCCTTTGTGAACTATGTGCACAGTCTTGTTGTAGTTAATTTTTGATTGTTGTTGGTATCACTGGGGGGGGATTAACCTCCAAGCCAATTGGTTGTGAGGATTAGCTGTGTCTGTGGATGCGGTCTTGCCTCCAGACCTCTACCTTTTGCACGTGAGAGCTTCCGGAACTCTGCCTTTCAGTTCCGCTGAGTTTCCGTGTACTCTAGGGATCTGTATGAGTCTGGGTCCCCAGTATATTGCCTGAAACTGGGGTTCAATGCTGTTGGACCTGGATTTCAGTGCTGTTGCGAGGTTCTGTTTTCCTCCCTCTAGAGCAGTGGTTCTCAACCTTCCTAATGCTGCAACTCTTTAAGACAGCTCCTCATGTGGTGGTGACCCCCAACCATAAAATTTATTTCCATTGCTACTTCATAACTGTAATTTTGCTACTGTTATGAACTGTAATGTAAATATCTGATATGCAGGATGTATTTTCATTGTTACAAATTGAACATAATTAAAGCATAGTGATTAATCACAAAAACAATATGTAATTATATATTTGAAATATTTATTTCTAATTACAAATAAATGAAATTTTGTCTTGAGTCATGGTGTAGCATGGGTAACAGTCTTAATATGACAACAGTAAACTACATTGCTACATTTTGCTACACAGAGGAGCAGTGTGTTGGTTCCCAAGACATGGGAAATAGGTGTTTTCCAATAGTCTTAGGCAACCCATGTGAAAGGGTCATTCGACCCCCAAAGGGGTCGCGACCCACAGGTTGAGAACCGCTGCGCTAGAGGAAGCGAGGCACAATCAGCAGTCAGCACCCTGTGTGTGCACTTTCGCAAGCCCCCAGACTTTGTCTTTCACGGATCCCCTAGGTTTCTATGCACTCCTTCCTTTTCACAACAGTCCAGACTCCTCTTATGAGTCTCGCCTGGAGCTGGGGTTCAGTGCAGTTGGGATTTTCCATCTCCCTCCCACTAGAGAAAGCCAGCCAGACCCTCCTTCGCCCATCTTCTCCATGAGCGTGTCTCTATACCTCAGCTTTTTACAACTCCTCTGAGTCTTTGTGAGCCCCTCTCTTTACTTCTAGTTGTAGAATTTTCACTCAGCCAGCTTTCCTCTGGTCCATTCTGTCTTTTAGTTGTAGTTTTGAAATTATTGTGCAAGGCAGCAGCTTAGGTGTTCACCTATGCTGCCATCTTGATTTTTCCTCTCTAATATTGTTTTCTTTCAATGACTTACAGTAAAATTTCAGAATTACTGCAGTAACTAATGTGCAGATACAATGAACAAAGTTTGCAGGGCTGGGCTCGCTGACATAATACCTTATTGGTGGCAAGGCAGAATATGACCCAAGGACAATGTGGCTAGGGGAAGATGGTGTTTTTCAATAAAGTTATAAAAAAAACTATTGAGATTCAAGAGGGTAAACTGAGCAGATTGCACACTCTTCTCCTCTCACCAGATCCATAGAAATAAGAGAAGATGTATGATCAACAAATACACACATGAGTATGTAGCTCCACTGGAAAATAAGAACTGCTGAGACAGAAGCTGGGAGGAGGCCTCGAATACGGGAGAGCATGGGGATGTGGAAAAAATAAGCAGAAGAGAGCCTGCAGGGGAAAGAAGTGTGAGATGAACAGGTCCCAAGAAGGACGAATTAACCACCAACCCTATACACTGTAATAAATCTTCTGAATATTAAAGATTAATTGAAAATCTGAAAAAGTTTCTATAGAGAAAAATAGATTTCTTAAGAAGAGATGAAAATCAGATTAATTTATATCTAGTGTTTTCACTGATAACACTAGATATAAGAAACGAATGAAAAAATATCTGTGAAGTATTGATGGCAAATGATTTTGAAATAATTCTATTTTTAACTAAATAGAATATTTTCTGAACATGAAAATTCAAAATTTTTACAACTCACAACATTCTCTTTTAGGACATGGATATATTTCAGCAAGAAGTAAAATTAATCTCAGGGAACTTCTGCTTCCAATAATGGCAGGCCAGGACATCAGATCGACTGATATACTGAGAATAATTAGAGAAGATGGGCTCGTGCAGGACACAACCAGTCGATGTGTTTCTCTCACATCGGTATTTCTCTCTCTTTTTCCCTCTCTCTAAAAATCAATGGCAAAATATACTCATGTGAGGATTAAATCAATCAATCAATCAATCAATATAATAATAAAGGATACTATTTAAGAATACATCATCCTAGGCCTTCAATGTATTTTCATAATTTTTATACACAATGTCATGCAATCAAAAGCCACCAATCAGCCGAGACCGGTTTGGCTCAGTGGATAGAGTGTCGGCCTGCGGACTGAAGGATCCCGGGTTTGATTCCAGTTGGGGGCATGTACCTTGCTTGCAGGCACATCTCCAGTGTGGGTTGTGCAGGAGGCAGCTGATCGATGTCTCTCTCTCATCGATGTTTCTGACTTTCTATCGCTCTCCCTTCATCTCTGTAAAAAATCAATAAAATATATATTTTTTAAAAAGCCACCAATCATAAAACAGAACATGGCTCAAGACTTAAAAGAAATACAGCAGAGAAATGACTACTAAAAGAAATATAGATTACAGAGGTTCCTGAAAATGAAGTATTCAGACACAAACTTAAAAAAATAAGGTAAGTCGCTTACCATTCAGGAGGCGAGTACAGGCCCTGCAGCCAGTGGCTCAGCCTCATCTCCACTGGTCAGGGGGCAGGCCACCAGATCACAGCCCCCACAGCTTCCTCTCTACTTCCCTCCTTGAGCAGAATACATTCTATGGGTATTCATATTGCCATCTACGCACGAAGGAGCATCCTGTCATTATTCACATTGTTCTCATTAAAAAGCAAATTATACTGGAAAGAAAAAGTGATACGTATGTTCAAAAAAGTAAAAAATTAGATTAAAATTTCAGTAGAGTCAGAAGAACCTATTGACAACTCAAAAAACTACAAAACAAACTATATAACAGAAATAAGGAAGTCAGTGAGTGGATTAAATAGCAGATAAACCACAATTGAAAAGATAATTAGTGAAGTGAGAAACCAAGATGGCAGCATAGGTGAACGCCTAAACTGTTGCCTTGCACAATAGTTTCAAAACTACAGCTAACAGACTGAACAGACATAATCCAGAACTATAGGAAAGCTGGCTGAGTGGAAATTCTTCAACTAGAAGAAAAGAAAGGGGCTCACGGAGACTCAAAGGACCTGCAAAGAGCTGAGGTACGGAGATACGTGTATGGAAAGGATGGGTGGCTGAGTGTGTGGCTGACTTCCTCTAGTGGGAGGAAGATGGAAACTCCCGACTGCACTGAAACTGAGTTCCAGGCAAGACTCACACAGGGGGAGTCTGGACTGTTGGGAAAAGGGAGAAATGCCCAGAAACTCAGGAGCAGTGAAAGGCAGAGGTCTGGAGACATGTGGGCAAGTGCATGCAGAGAGGATGGACAGCTGATTGTGCTGCTGGCTTTCTCTAGCGGGAGAAAGACAGAACTTCCCGACTGCACTGAACTCCAGTTTCGACTGCAATGAACCCCAGTTTCAGGGGAGACCTGGGGACCCAGACTCATACAGGTCCCCAGAGCACACAGAAACTCAGGGGAGCCAGGAAAGGCAGAAGTCTGGAAGCACACACGCAAGTGTGCACAGAGAGGACTGCAGCAATTACTGAGGGATACTGAGACACAGGGACTTCATAGGGCAGGGCTGATGGGAAGCCAAGGCTATCTGCTTAGCCCTGAGACTCTGCCCCATCCAACCTGAGCACAAAGGCTTTTGCAATTTTGTAAGTCTGTCTCATAAGACTGTGTCCAGCACAGAAGTTCTCCTGGTATAGACAAAGCTGATCTTCACAGCCAATTGGCCTGGAGGTCAAATATCCCCTGTGATACCAACAACAATCAAGACTTAACTACAACAAGGCTGTACACACAGTTCACAAAGGGTTGCACCAAGAGTGTCCACCTCGGATAGCTGGGGAAGCAGAGCTACAGGGCTATATAGGACATCTAGCACACAAAGCTACTCTACCAACTCAGGGAAGCAGAAAAAATGCGGAGACAAAGAAACAGATCACAAATTAAAGAAATGGAGGAAAACAAATGACTGGATATAGAGTTCAAAACCAGGGTTATAAGGTTTTTTAAGAATTTCTTAGAAAAGGTCTATAAATTTAGCGAGACCCTCAAGGATATGAAAAAGGACCAACTAGAAATTAAACATACACTGACTGAAATAAAAATATACAGAGTCCTAACAGCAGACTAGAGGATCACAATAATCAAGTCAAAGATTTGAAATACAAAGAAGTAGAAAACACCCAACTGGAAAAGCAAAAAGAAAAAAGATTCCAAAAATTGGAAGACAGTGTAAGGAGCCTCTGGGACAACATCAAACATACCAATATCAGAATTATGGGGGTGCCAGAAGAAGAGAGAGAGCAAGATACTGAAAACCTACTTGAAGAAATAAGGACAGAAAACGTCCCCAACCTGGTGATAGAAATAACCTTACAAGTCCAGGAAGCACACAGAACCCCAGACAAAAGGAATCCAAAGAGGACCACACCAAGACACATAATTAAAATACCAAGAGCAAAAGACAATGAAAGAATATTAAAAGCAGAAAAAAAAAAACAGTTAGTACCTACAAGGGAGTACCCATACGATTGTTAGTTGATTTCTCAACAGAAACTATTCAATCCAGATGGCAGTGGCAAGAAATATTCAAAGTGATTAATAGCAAGAACCTACAATCAAGATTACTCTACCCAGCAAAGCTATCATTCAGAATTGATGGGCAGATAAAGAACTTCACAGATAAGAAAAAGCTAAAGAAGTTCATCAACACAAAACCAGTATTATATGAAATGCTGAAAGGTACTCTTTAAGAAGAGGAAGAAGAAAAAGGTAAAGATAAAAATATCTTAGGATATATTCCTAGAATTGGAGTCACTGGGTCAAATGGCAGTTCCATTTTTAATTTTTTGAGGAAACTCCATACTGTTTTTCTTAGTGGCTGCACCAGTCTGCATTCCCACCAGCAGTGTACAAGGATTCCCTTTTCTCCACATCCTCGTCAGCACTTGTCATTTGTTGATTTGTAGGTGGTAGCTATTCTGACAGATTAGAGGTGATACTTCATTGTCATTTTAATTTGCATTTCTGATGATCAATGACATTGAACATTTTTTCAGATGTCTCTTGGCCTTCTATATGTTCATTTGGATAAGTTCCTTATGTTTTTTTTTAAATAAATCTTTGTTGTTCAGTTTATTACAGATGTTCCTCTTCTTAAAGAAAACACTTCAGCATTTCATATAATACTGGTTTGGTGGTGATGAACTCCTTTAGCTTTTTCTTATCTGTGAAGCTCTTTATCTGCCCTTCAATTCTGAATGATAGCTTTGCTGGGTAGTGCACTCTTGGTTGTAGGTTCTTGCTATTCATCACTCTAAATATTTCTTGCCATTCCCATCTGGCCTGCATAATTTCTGTTGAGAAATCAGCTGACAGTCGTATGAGTACTCCCTTGTAGGTAACTAACTGTTTTTCTCTTGCTACTTTCAAGATTCTTTCATTGTCTTTTGCTCTTGGCATTTTAATTATGATGTGTCTTGGAGTGGTCCTCTTTGGATTCTTTTTGTTTTGGGTTCTGTGTGCTTCCAGGATTAGTAACTTCATTTCTTTCACCAGGTAGGGAAAATTTTCAGTCATTATTTCTTCAAATAGGTGTTCAGTATCTTGTTCTCTCTCTTCTTCTGGCACTCCCATAATTCTGATGTTGGTACATCTGAAATTGTTCCAGAGGCTCCTTACACTATCTACACATTTTTGGACTCTTTTTTTCTTTTTGTTTTTCTGTTAGGATGTTTTTTGCTTCCTCATATTTCAGATCTTTGATTTGATTCTTGGGGTCCTCTAGTCTGCTGTTGGATTTCTACATATTATTTACTTCAGACAGTGCATGCTTAATTTCTGACTGGTCCTTTTCCATTTTTTTTGGCATTCTCATTAAGATCTTTAGATCTTTTTAAAAATATATATATTTTATTGATTTTTTTACAGAGAGAAAGGGAAAGGGATAGAGAGTTAGAAACATTGATGAGAGAGACATCGATTAGCCACCTCCTGCACACCCCCTACTGGGGATGTGCCTGCAACCAAGATACATGCCCTTGACCAGAATCAAACCTGGGACCTTTCAGTCCAAAGCCGACGCTCTATCCACTGAGCCAAACTGGTCTTGGCTCATTAAGATCTTTGAAGGTCTCACTAAGTTTCTCAGAGGTCTCACTAAGTTTCTCAGTGATTTGTAGAAGATTCTTGAGTAACCTTATAAATGTGGTTTTGAACTCTATGTCCAGTTGTTCGCTTTCCTCCATTTCTTTCATTCGTGACATGTTTCTTGGTTTCCGCATTTTGGCTGCTTCCAGGTGTTGATGGAGTGGCTTTGTGTGCTAGTTGTCCTTAGGGCCCAGTAGCTCTGCCTCCCCAATCACCTGAAGTGGACACTCTTGGTGCACCCCTTTGTGGGCTGGGTTCACAGTCTTTTAAGCCTTGATTGCTATTGGTACACTGGGAGGAATTGACCTCCAGGCTAAATGACTGAGGATTAGCTGTGTCTATTAATGGAAGAACTGCTGTGCTGGAGACACCCCTATGGGATAAGACTTGCTTCAGTTGGGCTTTGGTGCTCACTGAGTCTGCCTCTTGAGTGTGTAACTTACGTATGTGAAGAGTTGAAATTTGGTGTGGTCTCACACTAACCTCTAGGTAAACTGGTTCCTGGATCTCCAAAGAGGTGCCAAGTCAGCTAGCATCTGAGGCCTCCCAGCAGAAGCTACAGGGATTTCTGTAGATTTTTCCTCTTTGCTTGGAGTTTGGAAGATTTGGAGTTGATTTTTCCTTTTTGCTTGGATTTTGAAAGTTTTGGAATTGTCTGACCCAGTTGCAATTTGTTAGGTTAAGTTGCCAGAAGGCAGGCCATTCATATGCAAAAGTCGATGCACAACTGGGTGGGTTTGTAAATTGGGCGGGGCGGGTCTCAGTGAATCACTAGGCTAGGGCATGGCAAACAGCAATGGCTGCCGGTCAGCCCTCTCTGCAATGTTCTGTTCAGTGTCCTGTGTCTCGTGCCCCAGCGCAGTAAACAATGATTCCTGTGCACAGCTCTGTGAGAGAGCCACCCTCCCTTTCCGACCTGATAGCAGACAGTCCAGTTTCTCTCTGTATGAGTCTGGGTCCCCAGAATCTCACCAGAAACTGGAGTTCAGAGAGTCGGGAACTTGTAACTCCTTCCCAATTGAAAAACAAGCATCTTCGTACCTCTGCCTTTCTGAGCCTCTGCATGTCCTACCAGGTCTGGATGCACTTTTTTCTTTACTTCTAGTTGTAGAACTTCCACTCCCTCAGCTTTCTCATGGTTCTGGGGGATAGTTGTTTTGTCTTTTAATTGTAGTTTTGGTGTGGTTGCGAGAGACAACACGTACAGATGTATATCTTATATCACCATCTTGGTTTCTCTCTTTTTTTTAAAAAACATTTTTAAAAATATGTATTTTATTGATTTTTTTTACAGAGAAGAAGAGAGAGGGATAGAGAGACAGAAACATTGATCAGCTGCCTCCTGCACATCCCCCACTGGGTATGTGCTTGCAACCAAGGTACATGCCCTCGGCTGGAACTGAACCCCGGACCCTTCAGTCTGCAGGGTGATGCTCTATCCACTGAGCTAAACCAGTTTCAGCAAGAAGAAATTCTTTGTCCAGTTTTTAATTGGATTGTTTGTCTTCCTATTGCTAAGTTGTATGAATTTAGGATAGTAACCCTTTGTCAGATGTATCACTGCCAAATAAGTTCTTTCATACAGCGGTCTCCTTTTTCATTTTGTTGACAGTTTCTTTTGCTTGGCAGAGCCTTTTATTTTGATGTAGTTTCTTTTGTTTTTATCATTAGTTTCCTTTGCCCTTAGAGATGTATCTGTAAATATAATGCTATGAGAGATATCTGAGATTTTGTTGCCTATGGTTTCTCCTAGGATTTTTTAAAAAATATATTTTATTGATTTTTTTACAGAGAGGAAGGGAGAGGGATAGAGAGTTAGAAACATCGATGAGAGAGATGTTGATCAGCGGCCTCCTGCACGCCCCCTACTGGGATGTGCCCACAACCAGGATACATGCCCTTGACCAGAATCGAACCTGGGACCTTTCAGTCTGCAAGCCAACGCTCTATCCACTAAGCCAAACCGGTTTTAGCTCTTCTAGGATTTTTATGGTTTTCACATCTTACATTTTATTCATTTTGAGTTTATTCTCATGTATGGTATAAGTTGGAGGTTTGATTATATATTTTTGCATATATCTGTCCAATTTTCCCAACACTTATAGAAGAGACTGTTTTGACTCCACTGCATCCTCTTGCTAACTTTGTCAAATATTAATTGAGCATAAAATCTTGGGTTCATTTCTGAGGTGTCTTTTCTGTTCCATTAATCTATATGCCTGTTCTTGTTGCAGAACCAAGCTTGTTTAATTATAGTGGCTTTGTAGTATAATTTGATATCTGGTATTATGATTCCTCCAACTTTGTTCTTCTTTTTTAAGACTGCTGAGGCTATTTGGGGTCTTTTGTGGTTCCATATACATTTTTGGAGTATTGTTCGAGATCTGTGAAATATGCCATTGGTATGTTAATAGGGATTGCATTGAATCTGTAGATTACTTTGTGTAGTATGGACATTTTAATTATGTTGATGCTACCAATCCATGAACATGGTATATTCTTCCACTTTGTTTATATCTTTCTCTATCTCTTTTCTCAATGTCCTATAGTTTTCTGAGTATCAGTCTTTTACCTCCTTGGTCAAGGTTATTCCTAAGTACCTTAATTTTTTTGTTGCAATGGTAAATGAGATTGTTTAGTTTATCTTCCTGAGAATTCACTACTGATATACAAAAATGCCATAGAATTCTGGGTGTTAATTTAGTTTCCTACTACATTGCTGAATACCTTTATTAAATCTAGTAGTTATTTGGTGGAATCTTGAGGGTTCTCTATGTACAATATCATGTCACTTGTGAATACTGAAAGTTTTACTTCCTCCTTTACAAATTGAATGCCTTTTAGCTCTTCTTGTCTGATAGCTGTGGCTAGGACTTCCAGTACTATCCTATCTAATAAAAGAGTAATATGCAAATTGACCATACCTCCACTACACCACAAGCCACGCCCACCCGCCAATCAGAGCAAATATGCAAATTAATCCAACCAATATGTCTACGGCCACAAAGAGAGCAGGAGGGAGGCTTGGGTTGCCCCTGGCGATGGAGGAAGCCAAGCTTTTTGCACATCCTGGCCGGCAGGCCTCCACTTAAGGCAACAAAATTTCAATGGCTGTGCCAGCTGAAGGCTTGGCTCCGCTCCAGGCTATAAAGTTTCAATTGTAGAAGATAAATAAATCCCAGATACCAGGGCCTTGGCTTGAGTCACCGGGGGGCGTGGCTGGTCTGCAAACCACCACAGGCCCCTCTCACTCAGGCCAGTCTATGCCCCAAGGGAACACCCACTCTGATCCAGGACGTCCTTGAGGGCAAACCAGCTGGCCCCCACTTGGGCACTAGGCCTCTATCCTATCTAATAAAAGAGTAATATGCAGATTGACCATCACTCCAACACACAAGATGACTGTTCCCATGTGGTCAAAAGATTCTGCCTCCATGTGGATATAAGATGGCCAGCAGGGGAGCAAAGTTGGGAGGGACAAGGCCTGCAAGGGAGGGCAGTTGTGGGCGATCAGGCCAGCAAGGGAGGACAATTGGGAGGGATTAGGCCTGCAAGGGAGGGCAGTTGGGGGCGATCAGGCCAGCAAGGGAGGACAATTGGGAGGGATTAGGCCAGCAGAGGAGGGAAGTTGGGGGTGACCAGGCCTGCAGCTAAGGGCAGTTGGGGGAAACCCGGGCCTGCAGGGCAGGGCAGTTAGGGGTGACTGGACCAGCAGGAGAGGGCAGTTACGGGCCAACAGGCTGACAGTGGAGCAGTTAGGCATCAATCAGGCTGGCTTGGGAGTGGTTAAGGGGTGATCAGGCTGGCAGGCAGAAGTGGTTAGTGGCAATCAGGAAGGCAGGCAGGTGAGCAGTTGGGAGCCAGCAGTCCTGGATTGTGAAAGGGATGTCCAGCTGCCTGTTTATGCCTGATCCACCTAGGGCATCCCTCAAGGGGTCCCAGATTTGAGAGGGAGCAGGCTGGGCTATGAGAGTGCACTCTCCACCAGATGCATTAAGCAATGCACCCTGGTGGTCAGTGCACGTCACAGTGACTGGTTGTTCTGTCGACCAGTTGTACGGTCACTTAGGCTTTTACATATATATAGATTATGTCGAGATATGATTCCTCTATTCCCACTTTGGTGACAGTTTTTATGAAAAATCTGTGTTGGATTTTGTCAAATGTTTTTCCTAAATCTAATGATACGATCATGTGATTTTTGTCCTTCAATTTATTTAAGTGATGTATCACGTTAATTGATTTGCGAATACAGTACCAGCCTCATATCCCTGGAATAAATCCCACTTGGTCATGGTGTATGGTCTTTTTAATATATTGTTGGGTCCAATTTGCTAATATTTTATTGAGGATTTTAGTATCTATGTTCATCAGGAATATTGAACTGTAATTCTCTTTCTTTGTAGTGTCTTTATCTGATTTTGAAATTAGGATAATGCTGGCCTCAAAAAAAAAGTTTGGAAGTGTTCCTTCCTCTTGGATTTTCTGAAATAGTTTGAGGAATAAAGATGTTCTTCTTTGAATATTAGGTAAATCTCCCCTGTGAAGTCATCTGGACCTGGGCTTTTGTTTGCTTGGAATTTTTTGATTACTGCTTCTATTTCATCAGTTGTTGTTGGCCTATTCAGGTTTTCTGATTCTTCCTGATTCAGTTTTGGACCATATTTTTGTAGGAATGTCAATTTCATCCATATTGTCTAGCTTGTTGCATATAGTTGTTCACATTATTTTCTTTTTTTTAATTAATTTTTTATACATATCTCCCCATTGCCCCCCCTCCCTCCCAGGCATACCCCAACCCCCCAATGTCTATGTTCATTGGTTATGATTATATGCATAGATACAAGTCCTTTGATTGATCTCTTATCTACCTCACCTAACTTTAATCTTCCTGCTGTAATTTCACAGTCTGTTCGAAGCTTTACTGTTTCTATATCTATCCTTTTGTTCATCAGTTTATAATGTTCTTTATTATCCCACAATGAGTGTGATCATGTGATGCTTCTCCTTCATTGACTGGCTTATTTCACTAAGCATAAGGCTCTCCAGTTCCAACCAGGTTGCTGCAAATGGTAAGAATTCATTCTTTTTAATGGCTGCATAGAATTCCATTGTGTAGATGTACCACAGTTTTCTGATCCACTCATCTGCTGACGGGCACCTAGGCTGTTTCCAAATTGTGGCTATTGTAAATTGTGCTGCTATGAACATAGGGGTGCATAAATCCTTTCTGATTGGTGTTTGTAATTTCTTAGGATAAATTCCTAAGAGTGGTATTACAGGGTCAAATGGGAGATCCATTTAGTTTTTTGAGGAAACTCCATATCACATTATTTTCTTAAAAGCCTTTGAATTTCTGTGGTGTCAGTTGTTCAATGCTTTCATTTCTGATTTTATTTATTTGGTTCCTTTCAGATTCTTCATGAGTCTGGCTAATGGTTCATCAATCCTTTATAACTTTTCAAAAAGCTAAATCTTCATTTCATTGATATTTTGTATCATTTTTTTTAGCATCTGTGTCATTTGTGCTCTAAAATTTAGTATTTCCTTCAATTCACTTACTCTGTTCTTTACTTGTTGTTCTCTCTCTAATTTTTTAAGTTATAGGATTAAATAGTTTATTACTCATTTTTCTTGTGTTTTTTGAGGAATGCCTGTAGTGCTATGAGCCTCCTTCTCAGAACTGATTTTTTGGTGTGCCCCAGAGAATTGGGGGGTTGTGTGTTTTCATTCATTTCTAGGAAGTTTTTTTTTTATTTCTTTCTTGATCTCCTTGGGAACTCATTTATTGTTTAATAACATGTTATTAGCCTCCATGTGTTTGAATGTTTTTGGGTGTTTTTTTTACTGTAGTTGGTTTCTAATTTGATTCCATTATGTTCTGCAAAGATGCTTAATATAAGTGCAATCTTCTTGAATTTGTAGAGACTTGTTTTGTGTCCTAAAATGTGGTCTATCTTTGTGAATGGCCCATGAGTACTTGAGAAGAATGTGTATTCTACAGCTTTGGAGTGACATGTTCTAAAAATGCAGTTAAATTCATCTGATCCAGTGTGTCATTTAGAGTCACTGTTTCCTTGTTAATTTTTTTTATCCAGTGAAGGCAATGGGTGTTAAAGTCCCCTACTATGAGAGTATTGCTGTCTATCTCTCCTGTAAAGTCTTCTAGAAATTATCCTAATATATTAAAAGCCAAGGGCCATCACAACTGAAACAACTGGACAGAAAACTGAACAGCAGGCCTGCATGGAGCATCAGGACAGCAGCAGGGTTGGTGAGGGATGACCAAATGACTGAACAGCAGCTGCATGGAGTGACCAAGAGGCAGAGGGGTTGATCAAATGACTGAACAGCAGGCTGCATGGGGCAGCTATGCGGGCTGTCAGGGGGGTTGGTGAGGGATGACCAAATGACTGAATAGCAGTCTGCATGGGCAACCAGGCCATCAGGGGGAGGCAGTTGGGGATGAGCTGAGATGGAGCATGTTCACCATAAGCTTACTGAAGTATACAATAACTTTCAGCAGTACTTTTCTTCAAAATAATGAATTAAAACTTCCTGCAAATGCTCTTTTTTTGGCAGGAAATTCAACATTTTTAAGTGTAAAAATATCTATGAGGTTAACATCTTCATATAATTTGACTTTTGAAGTTTTGAAGCTTACTGTAAATGCAACAAAATAACATACATATCAAATGCTTATATATATCAACATATGTGTAACTCCATTTATTGAAAAAAATCCACATTATTAACTAGTATACCTAGTTTTAGTTGCTCCTGTATTTGATAGATATTTATAAGTGTTATATCCTCTTGTTGGATTGTTACCTTGATCATTATGAAAAGTCTTTGTCTCCTAGTATATCCTGTTTTAAAATCTATTTTGTCTAAAATTAAGTATTGCTAGCTTAGCTCTTTTTTTTCTTTTTCATTTCCATGAAATATCTTTTTCCATCCCTTTACTTTTAGTCTCAATGTGATTTTCGAACTGAAATGGGACTTTTGTGGACAGCATTTGTATAGGTCTTGTTTTCTTATCTATTCGGCCATACTACAGATTTGATTGGAACATTTAATCCATTTATACTTAAAGTGATATTGATAGGTATAAGGAGTGGCTATAGGGTTAAGCCTCAGACTGACCTGTTGGCAAAGCTACAATCAAGACCTAGCTTAGAGGGCACAGTTGTCTAAGCATAATTAACCTTGATCTTATGATGTTCCCTAGATCCTTTCTGGGTAGCTAATGGACTGTGGGAGGTACAGCAAGTTCTGCCAAAACAAGTGAAACTCACAAGAACATTGTAACTACGGTGACCACTACTTCGTTTACCTTTGACTATAAAATAAAGCCTTAGCTTGCTGGCTGGAACTCTCTCTGTGGCCTCAGCCAGGCACAGGAGATCCACCGACCCCCAGCATATTCTTTTTGTTTTTTCTTCAATCATTCACTACCCTCACTCAGGCTCACTGAACCCTTGACTGAGCTGGCCTGGCACAGATAGGTATATAGCCATTTTATCATTCATATTTATGTCCTTTTGTGCCTTATTCTTCTTAGACAAGCCCATTTAACATTTCTTGTAGCATGGGTTTGGTGGTAGTAAACTCTAACTTTTTCTTATCTGGAAAGCTCTTTATCTTGCCTTCAATTTTAAGTGACAATCTTTCTGGATAGAATAGTCTGGGTTGTAGGTCTTTGCTTTATAAAAAATATATATATATTATTGATTTTTTTTTACAGAGAGGGATAGAGTTAGAAACATCGATGAGAAAGAAACATCAATCAGCCGCCTCTTGCACACCCCCGACTGGGGATGTGCCCGCAACCAAGGTACATGCTCTGGACCAGAATTGAACCTGGAACCTTCCAGTCCACAGGCCGACACTCTATCCATTCAACAAAACCGGTTTCGGCGGTCTTTGCTTTTTATCACTTTGAATATTTCCTCCTAATCCATTATGGCCAGCAAAACTGTTGAGAAATCAGGTAACAGTTTTATGGTAGTTCTGTTGTATTTAACTAACTGCTTTTCTTTTTATGTTTTTAATATTCTCTATCTTTAACATTTGGTATTTTAATTATGATGTGTCATGGTGTGGGCCTCTTTGGGTCCATCTGTGTTTCTGGGTTTGTATATCTATACTAGAGGCCTGGTGCACAAAAACTGTGCATGGGGGGGATTTTCTCAGCCCAGCCTACATCCTCTTGCAGTCCAGAAGCCTTTGTGGGATGTCCAACTGATGGCTTAGGGGAGTGGGCCTAAGACATCAGTCGGAAATCCTTAGTGCTGCCATGGAAGTGGGAGAGGCTCCTGCTACCGATGTTGCACTCACCAGCCATGAGCCTGGTTTCTGACTGAGTGGCACTCTCCCTGTGGGAGCTCACTAACTACCAGGGGGCAGCTCCAGCATTGAGCATCTGCCCCATGGTGGTCAGTGCATGTCATAGCGACCAGTCATTCTGCTAGTTGGTCGATTTGCATATTAGCCTTTTATTATATAGGATATTTTTGCCAGGTTAGGAAAGTTTTCAGTCACTATTTCTCCAAGTTTTTAAAGCCCTTACTATCTCTCTTCTCTTTCTGGTATCCCTATGAAGTGAATGATGTTATTCTTAATATCCTTTAAACTATTCTCTTTTAAAATTCTTTTTGCTGTTCTGACTGGATGTTTTTCACTACCTTGTCTTCCATAGTATACATTTTCCATCCTCTTAACTTTATCTCTTTAACAGATTTTCACCAAGCTTAAAAAGTGATTGGTTTTTATTTCTGTATATATAAATGTGTCTGTGCTTTCTTGAACACATACTGATCTGCTTGACATTTTTTAGTCTTTTGTGTGTACATGTTTTTCATTTTGGATAATTTCTATGACTGTGTTTTCAAGATCATTCATTTTTTTCGGTAATGTCTAATGTGCTATTCATCCCTTATCATGTAATTTTTTTTTGTTCACATTGTAGTTTTCATCTTTATAAGTTTGATTTGAATCTCTTAGTATATTTCTTCTACCTTTTTAAACACATGAATATATTTATAGTAACTTTTAATAACTTATTTAGCAATCATGTCAATTGAACTATTTTTGCATTGGTCTTAATAGACTGATTTTTCTCATCATTATGAGTCAACTCTTCCTGCTTGGTTGCCTGGTAAAAATTCTCAAGCACCATTAGGTATTATGGGAAATAGTAAATTATTACAGATAGTATTGATTCTTTTGGAAAGGCTTGTTCAGCTTTGATAAGTGGAATCAATGCAGCTATTAGTTTAGGGTGAATTGTTTCCCCTCTGCTGTGCCCGGGTCCTAAGAACTCTGCTTGATGCTCTATGAAGTACAGGTTTCTCACTCTGATCAGTGGGCACACCAACTCTGCTGCCCAGGCTTTTTCAAGCTCCAGAGATTTTTCCTTCCTGGTAGTTGTTTCTCCAGTGTTGAGGAGTTTATTCTGACAGAGGTGCTAGTCAGTACTCAGTGGAAAACTTGAGGTCTCTGGTAGCTATCTGGGTAGCTCTCACCTTTTCTGTACTCTGACCTCCAGACTCTTGCCTCTCTGGTGTCTCCAGACCTCAAGGTGTGTCTTTTCAACTGAGGCAGACTATGGGTCCCCTCCCTGAGCTGTAGCCTAGGAAGGAACTCGCACTAGGCAATAAGCAGGGGCTCACCTTGGGTTTTGTGCCCCTCAACCTGCCCCGGGATCCCTGTTTTGTGCTGTTCCATGTCTAATATTTGAAAATGGTGTTTCAAGTTTTTTATCAAATTTTCAGTTGTTTTAGGTGGGAAGGTATATGTGGTCTGTTACTCCATCTTGGTTGGCAGTAAAAGTCAGACATAAGTCTTGTTACCAAATTGGTAATAGCTGATAGTTCTCTCAGAAGTGACCATGAACCGACTTTCTGCTTCTTTGGGAGCCACCCCTTCATGGATCCACTCTGATCACTAGTTGTTCAACTGGCAGGAATGCTGGTAATGCAGGAATGGAAACCCCCACAAAAGAGTGCTCCTATTCTTAACCTCTAGGTGATGAACCATATGGTAGAATGGAAAAAAGATGTCAGTGGGGGTAAATCTCAGTGAATGACATTTGTACAGAGGCAAAGAACCCAGGGTGGCAACTCTGTTTTTGCTATAACCATTATATGGAGATCATAATATTTGGCAGGACTTGACACTGATCATCTCCATTTTATATACATTTGAGTGCTAGTCACTGTGACAGGGAAGGCCTTTTTTGCCTCCAGGACACAATCTTCTCTTCAGATGCCCTTGGGATCCTCACAGCCTTCCCGAGGTTTGGAAGCAGACCTGTAAGACAGGAGTGTCTGGATGTCAGCAGGCCACTCTCACCCAGAAAGGCTGAGTCACATGCTTGGAGGGTCACTTGTTATTTCCTAAGGTCCCAACATGGTTGCTGGTTGACAGGCTCTGTGCTACTGTTGGCTCTTTGAGCTTTCAAAGTCCCTCCAGAGTAGTTTGAAGTTTTAATTTTTGCAGCAGCAGCTCCTGAAGCCTTTCCCATCCCTGCCCTTAACCAGTCAGAGTGATGTTTTCTGAAATGTAACAGATATGTTCTGGTTGACAGAGATGATCAAGGAGGTCTGTGAGGAGTGGGATACACTTTGAGGATCCTGGGTCCTTAGGATTGCTGAGGTTTCAGGTTCTCTTCCACATATCTTAGCTGTGTGCAGAGAGCAGTTGATCAGTGAGGGAATCTGGGGAAGAGTGCAAGGGATAACTGCCAGCGGAGGTGAAGGTGGAGTGCTAGCTCGAAGCTCAGACAGGAAATGGACACTGCACAAGTCCTCTGCAGATCAGAGTGTATGGCTGGGTGAGCCTCCAGCAAAGCCCTTGTAATCACCTTTAAATTTTTTCTTTACATATCCCTACTCCTAACTTTACAGAGCTTTGGGCATCCTGCCTGACGACAACACTACTGTCACAGTCTCTCACCCAGAGCTCTGAGGTGATTCTCAACTATGCTTCTCAGCTTGCCTATGTGCAGGGCTCTATGCTGCTCTTGAGTCCAGCTAATTAAGAGTTACTTTTTGTCCTTTTTACTTCTTTATAATTGATGCTACTTTCCCTTATTATTTTTTAAATATATTTTTTACTGATTTCAGAGAGGAAGGAGAGGGAGAGAGAGAGAAACATCAATCATGAGAGAGAATCATTGATCAGCTGCCTCCTGCCCCACATTTGGGGATCGACTCTGCAACCCGGGTATGTGCCCTGACCAAGAATCAAACCGTGACCTCTTGGTTCATAGGTTGATACTCATCCATGAAGCCACGCGGTCAGGCTCCCGTTATTTTTATATAGTGCGATCATGTCCCCTCCCTCAACAAATAAAATTATAAAGCTACTAGAGAATAAAAGAACAACAAAGGAGAGTAGGGAAAATGTATTTCAGATAATGTCAGTAACAAAATGACTTGGCAGACAGGTGCAAAGAAATCCTACAACTCAGCGCTCCAGAAAAGGGTTGGGAACTGGCCCAAGCATCACATCTGATGCACTGCCTGTTTTGATAAACAGAAACTTATTGGCATACAGTCACACTCATCTAGGCACGGACTGTCTGCTTTCCTGCTACAATGGCTGTGGGAAGCAGTTATGACAGAGAACATATGACTTGTGAAGCCTAAAATATTTACTGTCTGGTCTTTTATAGAAAAAGTCTGCTCATGCTTGGTCAGGAGACAAAGATATTAGAAGTTATTCTGATGGAAAAATTCTGAATTCTGACTTGTCAGTAATACTGAAGCACAGATTCCATATATCATATGTGATACTTCTCAAAAGACTGCTGCTGAGGCATAGAGGCAATTATTAGTTTTCAGATGTAAAAATTTGGTCACCATTAACTCAGAAATTGTTTCATTCTTATTCTAGAAACTAGATGCTGAAAACGCAAGCATGAATTTTGCAGGTTTGTCTTGTGTTTTTCTGCTTATCATTTTTCAAATTGACTTTGGACAAAATGATGCAAGTCCTAGGAAGCAAAGGAGGAAGATGTACTACAAAAGACTGAAGAAAAATTCTTCACTTAACCACCGGTCCAGGAGACAGCCTAGAATTCAGCAAACTACGGTGACACTTCCCGTGGTTACCTTGTATTCTAACACTGAGGAGAAGTTTGAATCCTTTTTAAGTTTTCTTGGAGTAGAATCAAGCTACAATGTGCTACCAGGTAAGAAATCAGTAATAGAGAAAGAACAAGAGAGAGAACCTCCATGAAGATTAATTTTTAAAAATTAAACTTATCTTTTGGTTTAATCTATAAAGATATTTTGAATTAGATTTAAAAATGATGCATAGAATCCATTTATAAAAGTATTGGAAAATAGACAAAGTAATTAGTTGTCCTACAACTATATTTATAAAACCACTAGAGGTCCAGTGCATGAATTTTCATGCACTGGAGTGGAGGGTCCCTCAGTCCGGCCTGCCTCCTCTCACAGTCCGGCCTGCCTCCTCTCAGGGGCAGGAAGTGACCTGGCAATCAGGGGAAGGCGACGCCCCATCACACAGCTGCTGCTGCCACTGCCAGCAGTGCAAGCCTTGGCCGGCCCTGGTTACCTGAGCCTTGAGCAGCCTTGGATGGCTGGGCAGCTGCCATCCGAGGCTTGCCTGTGCCATGGGCCAGCTCTGGGGAGCTGGGGTGCTGAAGGGATTGGGGCACTTTAAAGGCAGGAGCCCCAGCAGGGCTAAGGGGACTGGTGCCACCATCTTTGAGGGCGTGACAGTCAATTAGCATATTCCCTCCTTATTGGCTGTGGGCACTGCCATCTTTGCAATAGCACAAGGGTCAATTAGCATATTTCCTATTTATTAAATAGGATAGTTACTATTTTGTTTTATTTCTTTCTAGCCTGTTTACTATGCAATGTATTTTAATTGTAATCACAAAGTTAACATACATATAAATTTGTATACTGCTTTTTAACTTTCTATATTACCTAGATATAGAAATAAATGATTCAGATGATTCTATAAAAATGGATATTAATTTATATCAAATTTTTTCAAAATATAGAATTAAGCTATTTTATTTTAAATAAAGTAAATTACTGACATTTTTTATAATTTCATTAAAAATTATTTTCATTTATTTCAGAAGTAAGAGAGAAAGAGAGAAAGAGAGATAGAGACATCAACAATGAGGGAGAATTACTGCTGTTTCTGCAGGCCCAACACTGGGAATGGAGCCCACAACCCAGGCATATGCCTGACTGGAAATCAAATTGTGACCTCCAGGTTCATAGGTCAATGCTCAACCACTGAGCCATGCCACCAGGGCTACATTACTGAATTTTTAAAGGTTGAAAAGATTGGAAATTCTGCCAAATATTTCAACTAGTCATTTTTAAGAACACTTTAGTATAATGATTTCATAGTCCACATTTTTGCAGATTTGGGAAAAAAGTAATTACATTATACATATTACCTTTATATAAAATTTCAAAAGACATAAGAAAATAACACCACATAATATTCTGTGGCCAATACTTCATATATTGTTTCAAGGAAACTAAATGCTTCTACATGATGGATGATATTTCTACAAACTTAACAGAAATAAGAAAATGTCCATGAAAATATACAACTTAGATCACATTTACAGCATGACCGGGGGCAAGTCAAAGGCTTGATGCTGACACTGTCCCCAGCTGCTCAAGTGTGAGGAGCCTGTGTCCCTAGCGAAGAGGTTCAACACCTGCTCTGCAACAGGCAGCGCAGTGGTGGAGAGCAGTGTGTGTGATGTGATCTCAAGGCTGCTCACAAATATGTAATGGAGGCAAGTTTGCATAAAAATGCATAGATATAAACATTTCTCAACTGTCCTAAAATGCTTTCCAGTGGTTTTATAGCACTTTAAAAAAAACTGCAGCTAAATGAAATAATATAAAACCATTTTAACATTATAAAGTGTACAATTCAGTGGCACTTAGTGAACTCACAATACTGTATAATAGTGATCCCTATCTAGTTCCTGACCAAAAGAAAACACCCCCTAACCCAGCCCTGGCAACTACTGAACTGTCTCTAACATTTTCTAACTCTGGGTACTTTATATGAAAGGAGTCATCTGCAGCCATTTGTGTCTAGCTTCTTCCAATTTAGTATGATGTTTTCAAAGTTCATCCATGTTGTAGCATGTGTCAGTACTTCATCCTTTATTATGGTTGAATAATATTCCATTATATAGATAGACCACATTTTGTTTTCCCATTCATCTGTTGATTGACATTATAGTTGTTCTTAACTTTTCACTACTGTGAACAGCATGCTATAAATGCCTGTGAACAAGTTTCTATTTGAACTCCCGTATTCAACTTTCTTGGGCATATATCTAGAAATGGAATATGGGGTACTTAGGAGCTGGGTCATATGGAAATTCTTTGATTAATTTATTGAGGAACCACCAAAAGTTTTCAACGAAGGTGACAGACACCATTTTACATACCTACAAGCAATGTTCAAAGATTCTATTTTTTCTGTACCCTTACCAACATGTTATTTTTCATCTTTTAAAAATATAGCCATTTTTGTGAATATGAAGTTTTATCTTACTGTAATGACCAATGATGTTGACCATCTTTTTATGTGCTTATTGCCCATTGTACAACTTCTGAGAAATGTCTATCAAGTCCATTGCTCAATTTTTTAATTGGGTTGTCTTTCTGTTGTTATGAGAGTTCCTTATGTATACTATGGCTATTATGCCTTTATCAGGGAATTATTTGCAAATATTCTCTGCTATTGTATATGCTGTCCTTTTACTTTCTTGATCATGTCCTTTGACGCATCAACATTTTAATTTTGTTAAAGTCCAATTTATCTGTTCTTTGTTGCTGGGCTTTTGGAGTAATATCTAAAAACCCACAGTCATGAAAATTTACACTTATGTGTTCTTCTATGAGTATTGTAATTTTAGCCCTTATATGTATGTCTTAGATCCATTTTGAGTTAATTCTTATATTTGGAGTGAGGTAGGAGACAATCTCATTCTTTTGCACATGGATGTCCAGTTGTCCCAGCACCATTTGTTGAAGAGACTATCTTCCCCACTACTGAATAGTCTTGGTCCTCTTGTAAAAAATCATTTGATCAGAGATTTAAAATGGTGGCAGAGTAAGTGGATGCTGCACAGACATGCTCCCAGAAAAAAACTGGAATTACAAATAAAATACAGAAAAACTTCTTGAATAATCAATGGAAGACTCATAAGAGAAAACCCTGATACCCAAGGACTGAAAGTGGAGACCACATAGAGACTGGTGGGAGGGGTGGAAGCATGAAAGGGCTGGGCCAGGTGCCCAGAAACAGCAGCTGAAGCTCTGCAGAGATATCCCAGCTGTGTGTGTGTGGGGAGGGCGGGAAAGGGAGGGAAGATGCCACTGAGAACTGTGGAGTCTAATACCTAAACTGAGCCCTCCAGTAGAGAGCACCAGAACTAAGAAGGGTACCCATATAACATCTCACTATGAAAAGCAGCAGGGTTGCTATCTGCCAGGGAGTGATGGCTAAAAGTTCAGGCACCCTCTTAAAGGGCCAAAGCACAAAATTCACTGTGGCGTCATTCACCATGTGCTCCACCACAGGGAGGGCAGAGCGCACTGGAGCTATGTGAGCAGAAGCCAGGGTTGGAGGCTCTGGGGTTAGAGATCAGAATGCAGACACCCCTGTTTCCTTTGCTGAGTCATTCCCTCACACTGCAGAGGTCATCTTTCTCATGAAAACATTTACCTTGTCTGAGAGGAAGACAGTTGACCCTCCCTATTGGAAAACACCTTGCCCTGAGGCCATGTAAAAGACTAAAAATAATAATTAGCCTCCAGGCAGAAGCAACTGTCCCACCATGTTGCCTAGAGCCATTCAAGGGGAATCTTATCAATCTGTAGGTAGAGGTAGGCTCTGGAGGCTTAAAATCTTTGCCTGATATAATTAGAAACAGCGTTTGACACTGTGCTACATTGGAGATTGAGAGGCATAAGGGATTTACTTAATAAATAGCCACAAATCCAAAGAGACAGCCAAATGAGGAGACAGAGAAACAACCCGAAATGAAAACACAATAGAATTCTCCAGAAGAAGAGATAAATGAAGCAGGGATAAGAAATTTATATGAAACAGAGTTCAGAGTAATGATGGTAAAGATGTTCAACAACATGAAAAAAGGTATAGTAAGTATGAAGAAAGAACAATCGGAAGTAAAGAATGACATAGCACAAATAAAAAACACATTGGAAGGAACACACAACAGATTAGGGGAAAATGAAGATCAAACCAGTGAATTAGAAGACAAGTTTGAAAAAACACACTCAATCAGAGAACCAAAAGGAAAACACAATAAAGAAAACAGGAGGACAGCTTAAGGGAGCTGTGGAACAATGTGAAACATAATAGTAGAATAGCAGGTGTGCCAGAAGAGGCAGAAAGAAATAGAGAACATGTTTAGAGAAAAAATGTAGAAAACGTCCCTGATCTGATAAAAGAAAAAGTCAAACAAGTTCAGGAGCTACAGAGAATCCCAAGCACAAAGAACCCTAACAAGCCCATGCTCAGAAATCTCAGATACGTAATAAGTAAAATTCCAAAAATTAAAGACAGAGAATCTTAAAGGCAGCAAGAGAAAAGTACTTACAAAGGAGCTCTCATAAGACTGACATCTGACTTATAATCATAAACTCTGCAGACCAGAAGGGAATGCCATGAAGTACTCAAGGTAATGAAAAGCAAGGATCTGAGACCAAGATGGAAAGAAGGATCTAAGATCTGACAAGGCTATCATTCAAAATAGACAGTCAGAGAAACCTGGGTGGTGACATAGGTGAACACCTTAAACTGTTGCCTCGCACAACAATTTCAAAACTACAACTAAAAGACAGAACAGACATCATCCAGAACCACAGGAAAGCTGGCGGAGTGGAAATTCTACAACTAGAAGGAAAGAGAGGGGTACACAGAGACTCGGGGGAGCTGCAAAAAGCTGAGGTACAGAGACACATGCGTGGAGAGGATGGGTGGCAGAGTGCCTGGCTGGCTTCCTCTTGCACTGAACCCCAGCTCTGGGCAAAACTCATACAAGGGAGTCTGTACTGTTGTGAAAAGGGAGGAGTGCACGACAACTTAGGGGAGCCACAAAAAGGCAGAAGTCTGGAGGCACACTTACCATTGCGCACAGAGAGGATGGATTGCTGATTGTGCCGCTGGCTTTCTCTAGCAGGAGGGAGATAGAACCTCCCAACTGCACTGAACTCTACTTCTGACTGCACTGAACCCCACTTTCAGGTGAGATCCTGGGGACCCAAACTCATACGAGTCCTCAGAGCACATGGGAACTGGAAAGGCAGAGGTCTAGAGGCGTGCACGTGTGCACAGAGAGGGCTGCAGCGGTTACCTAGGGACAATGAGACTCAGGGACTGACTAGAAACCAAGACTGTCTCTGCTTAGCCCTAAGTCTCCACCCCATCCAAGCTCAACTGAGAGGCTTCTGAAATTTTGCAAGTCTTGTATAAGGCTGACTCCAGTACAGAAGCTCTCCTGGCTTAGCAAAAATGCCGAGACAAAGGAACAGATCACAAACTAAAGAAATGGAGGAAAACAAATGACTGGATATAGAGTTCAAAACTGCAGTTATAACGTTTTTCAAGAATTTCTTAGAAAAGATGGATAAATTTAGCGAGACACAAGAGGAGATGAAAAAGGACCAACTAGAGATGAAAAAGGACCAACTAGAAATTAAACATACACTGACTGAAATAAAAAATATTATACAGAGATCTAACAGACTAGAGGAAGACAAGAATCAAGTCAAAGATTTGAAATACAAAGAAGCAGAAACCACTCCAATGAAAAAGCAAAAAGAATCCAAAAAGGTGAAAATAGCGTAAGGAGCCTCTGGGACAACTTCAAGCATACCAATATCAGAATTATGGGGGTGCCAGAAGATGAGAGACAGCAATATACTGAAAACCTATTTGAAGAAATAATGACTGAAAACTTCCCCCACCTGGTGAAAGAAATAGACTTACAAGTCCAGGAAGCGCACAGAACCCCAAATAAAAGGAATCCAAAGAGGACCATAGCAAGACACATCATAATTAAAATACTAAGAGCAATAGATAAAGAGAGAATATTAAAAACAGCAAGAGAAAGGGGAGAAAAATGGTGGCAGAATAGACAGATATGTCTCATTCCTGATCAGATAGAGAGAACAGCTGAGGGTCGCACAGGGAGTGTTTGTTGGCGATTTAAGGGATATGATACTCCAGGAGAAGGTGGGGGACTGCTGGATGGGCTCCCCTTATGGGGCAGTCCCCACTGCTGCCGGGTTCCCTGCCTGAAATGGCAGCTTGGATGTGGAGATGGTGCCATTTTGAAGGGGAAAGTAAAGGTTACAGAAGCCTGAAAAGCTAAAGCTGCAGCACCCACCGAATAGCTCTGAACCCCAGAACACTGCTTCCCAATCGGCGCAAGCACTTGGATTCAGAGGAGTTCCACATGCCACACAGATTTTGCCTGGGATAAGGTGAGGTCTCTGGTCCCACAGAACAGAAAGGTGCGCGCACTGGGAACTGGTCCAGGAAAAATCTGTACCTAGAGAAATCCGTGGATGTTGTGCAGGGTGTGATCTCTGAATGTGGAAGGGGGCCCTCAGAGCTGTTAATGGAGGGGATCTCTAGAAAGCCACCCATTTTGATCTGGCACAGAAGTACAGCCTGAGAGCTATTAAAGTGTGCCAGCTGCTTGGACAGGAGTGGGGAAAGGAGACTGCGCAGACTTACATTCTTTCCTCTACAGATCCTTGCTTCTGATGGCTAAGCCCAATACAAAGGATCATCCAGTTGGGAGATCACAGGAGAAAGGTGTTTTTCTGGAGCCTGGGGATCAGAGTGGGGAGTAACTGTAGGAGAACCAGCTCTGGGGCAGCCCACTCCTACAAACCAATATTGAGTGCCACAGGGAAAGCAGGATCTAGAGAGGACCTTTCTCAGAAGTTAATTCCAGAACACTGCCACCCAGGGGCTGAATCACAAACTGACTCTTGTGTAATCATAAAAGAATAAAGAGATTAAGATATACCGCCGGCTTGAAAACTAGTGGAACACGGAACTGCAATATTGTTCTGACAGGGAAACAGGAGTGCCAAACAGATCAATAGAGAAAGTGAAAGACCTTTACTACTGCAAACTCTATTTTTTTTATTTCTTATTTTTTTAATTTTTAATTTTTCCATCTTTTACTTAAGAAACTATTTTTTCCCCTTTTCCTCACTGGATTTTACCTTTTTAATTATTACATTTTATTTGCAATCAGTATTATTACTACTATTATTTTATCTTTCGGGGGGAAAAAGTGTCATTTTATTTTCTCTTTATTTTACTTTGGTATTAGAGTTCTACATTCTAATTGCTTCTATCCTTTAGCATCATTTTATTCTATCTCAACTCTATCTTTATGCATTCACTTTCTTCCTAACTTTTCCCCTATTGTTGTCCTGTTTCTCTTACCCTTTTCCTACTTTAGATTTTTCCTATTCTTTCTTTTTACCCCGTTAAAATTTCACCCCACTTATATATCTAATTTCCAATTCCCTGCTCCAAGTCCATAGACATCTATCTCTCTCTTCTCTACTTCACTATCCAAAATATTGTTTTTCTCTCTGTTCTTTGGTTGTTGTTTGCTTGAATGTTGAGTATATCAATTTTTTATACATTTTTGTGAGATTGTTTTGCTTATTCTTCTTACTTTGTTTTGTTTTTTGCTTGCTTTGTTTTTGTTTGTTTTTAATTTCTGCTTTCCCTTGCCTCCCTTGATATTAGTTGTCGTTTGTAGATTGCATTAATCTCCAGGTACTTGTTGCTCGCATTTGTTGGGATTAGTGCTATTCTATTGTAGTTTTCTCCCCATATATATAATCTGTTCCCTTCTTTTTCTTACTCTTTCTTTTCTCTCTTAATTTTTTTCTCTTTTCATTTTTTCTCCCTTCTCCCAATTTCATTTTGGCACTTCTTCCCTTTACTTCCCCTCCCCTTAATTTTTCTTCCCTTCCCTTCTTTTCCTTTTCCTTCCCCTCCCCTCCCACTTCCTCTTCTCTTTCCCTTCCTTTTTCTTTTTCTTCTTTTCTCTCATCTTCTTTCTCCCCTACCCCCTAATAAGTCTCTCTCTGGTGGTCATCTTTATTTGTGGCTATTAATATTGTGAACACATTTCTGTTCAGTGCCTTGTGTGTTGTACCTGGTTGTGTTGTTTTTGTACCTTTAAATTAATGCAGGAGAGAGAGAACTACAGAGTGCTTTAGTGTGCCTCGCTGGCAAACTTACCGCAGGTGCTCCTGTGAGCTGCCACTGGGAGTAAGCGCCTATCCACTACAGGTGCAGCAGCAAAAGCTGAGTCTGCCCACCCCACAACTATAGAACTCTGGGCACCACAGTCACACCTCTCCTGAGTGTAAGCCCCCTGAACCACATCACCCAGACAGTTGGATCCTTGGTGCCACTGTGAGTCCTTGTTGGGCACACGTGATCTCAATTAAGAGAGCTAAACAGCAAAAATAGGGACACTCCCCTCCACGGCTGCCAACTTTTAGACACCACAATTGTGCTGCTCAAGCTCATAGATCTACATCAAGAGAAACCAAATAGCTCAAGTAGGGAACTACAATAGATTAACAAGCATAGGAAAACTGAGAGAAAACACTAGTAGCACCATTCCCAAAAAAACCTGGGTAGGAAAGCAATTAGATCTACAATTAAAATACTACAGGAAAGCATGGGAAGACAAAAAAGCAATACTCAAAGGAAAGAAAAAGAGGAATCACCAGAAAGGGAGTTAAATGAAATTGAGGCCAGCAGCTTATCAGAGAAAGAATTCAGATAATGGTTTTAAGAATGTTTAAATGGATGGATGACAAATACACACAACTGAATGAGAACTATAAGGAGCTGAATGAGAATGTCACCAACATGAAAAGAAACCGAGGAGATGAAGAACGACGTAGCTGCAATAAGGAACACAATGGAAGGCCAAAACAGGAGACTAGAAGAGGCTGAGGACTGCATCATCAAATTAGAAGACAAAGTAGGAAAAAACAAACACAGCAGCAACTGGAAAGAAGATTTAAAAAACAAGAAAAGAGCCTAAGAGAGCTTTGGGAAACACAAAATGAGACAATATTCGCTTAATAGGGATACCAGAAGGAGAGGAAGAGAAGCAAGGAATAGAAAACCTATTTGAAGAAATAATGACAGAAAACTTCCCTGGTATGGGCAAGAAAAAAAAACTATGCAAGTCCAAGAAGTACACAGAATCCCAAACAAGTTGAACCCCAAAAAACCGACGCCAAGACCCATCATAATTAAATTGGCGAACACTAATGACAAAGTAAGAATCTTAAAGGCTGCCAGAGAGAGACAGAAAATTACCTACAAGGGATCTCCTATTAGAATATCAACTGATTTCTCAACAGAAACACACTAGGCCAGAAGGGAATAGAATGAAATATATAAAGTGATGCAAAGCAAGGGTCTAAACCTAAGAATACTATATCCAGCAAGGCCAAAAGTGAAGGTGGAATCAGGAGCTTCACAGACAAAAAGGGGCTAAGAGAGTTTATCAGTACAAAGCCAACAATGCAAGAAATGCTAAAGGAACTGCTGTACAAAGAAGAAAGAGAAAGGCAAGAAGAAACACAAACACTAAGGAAAAATATGACAACAAACATGAACTTGTCAATAATAACATTAAACATAAGTGGGTTAAATGCACCCATCAAAAGACATAGGGTTACTGAATGGATAAGAAAACAAGACCCATATATTTGATGTCTACAAGAGACCCACCTCAGAGCAAAAGATGCACAGAAACTGAGAGTGAAGGGATGAAAAAATATTTTTCAGGCAAACAGAAATGAGAAAAAAGCTGGGGTGGCGATACTTATATCTGATAAAATAGACCTCAAAGGCCTGAACAAAAGATGAGGAAGGCCACTATATAATACTAAAAGGAGCAATTAAACAAGAAGATATAAATCTGGTAAACATATATGCACTGAATACAGGAGCACCCAAATACATAAAAAAAACTCCTGGAAGATATCAAGGGAGAGATAGACAATAATACAATCATAGTAGGGGACTTTAATACACCACTGACATCACTGGATAAATCCACTAGACAAAAAAATCAGAAAAGAAACAGCAATTCTAAATAACTCACTAGATCAGGTGGACATAACTAACATCTTCAGAGCATTTCACCCCAAAGCCACGACATATACATTCTTCTCAAGTACATGTGGGACATTTTCAAAAATAGATTACATATTGGGTCACAAGCAGTCTTTGCAAATACAAAAATATTGAAATCATACCAAGCATTCTCTCAGACCACAATGGCATAATATTAGAAATAAACTATAATAAAAACATTCCAAAAAATTCAAACACTTGGAAGTTGAATAGCATGTTATTAAACAATGATTGGTATATCAATGAGATAAAAGAAGAAATTAAAAATATCCTGCAGACTAATGACAATTAAAATACAACAACGCAAATGTTATGGGACACATTGAAAGCAGTACTGAGAGGGAAGTTTATAGCTCTACAGGCCTACCTCAAAAAAGAATAAAAAATGGCAATGAATCACCTAACTCAACAACTGAAAGAATTAGAAAGAAAGCAACAAGAAAAGCCCACAGTGAGCAAAAGGAAGGAAATAATAAAGATTAGAGCAGAGATGAATGACATAGAGACCAAAAAAAACACTACAAAAGATCAACAAAACCAAGAACTGGTTCTTCGAAAGAATAAACAAGATTGATGAACCTCTAGCCAGGCTCACCAAGAAGCAAAGAGAGAGGACCCAAATAAACAAAATCAGAAATGAAAGAGGAGAAATAACAACAGACCTTACAGAAATACAAAGGGTTGTTAAAAAATATTATGAACAACTCTATTCTAACAAATTACACAACCTAGAAGAAATGGATACATTCCTAGAAAAACAACCTTCCAAAACTCACTCAGGAAGATTCTAAAAATCTCAATATGCTGATAACTATGGAAGAAATTGAAGTAGTCATCAAAAAGCTTCCAGCAAACAAAAGCCCAGGGCCAGACGGCTTCACAGGGGAATTTTACCAAACATCCATGGAAGAACTAAAACCTATCCTTCTCAGACTATTCCAGAAAAACCAAGAGGAAGGAACGCTTCCAAACTCCTTCTATGAAGCCAGCATCACCCTAATACCAAAACCAGATAAAGATAATACAATGAAAGAAACTTACAGGCCAATATCCCTCATGAACACAAATGCCAAAATCCTCAACAAAATTCTAGGAAATCAGATCCAGCAGTACATCAGAAAGATCATATACCATGTCCAAGTAGGATTTATCCCAAGGATGCAAGAATGGTACAATATTTGCAAATCAATAAATGTTATACATCACATAAACAAATTGAGAGATAAAAATCACATAGTCATATCAATTGATGCAGAAAAAGCATTTGACAAAATCCAACACCCTTTCTTGATTAAAACTCTCAGCAAGATGGGAATAGAAGGGTCATACCTCAACATAATAAGAACCATATATGACAAACTGTCTCAGAATTTCTCTAGGGACACAAACACAGGTGGCCAAGAGTATCCTCTGCCAATAGAATGGACTTATAAGGATGACTCAAGGCACTTATAAATATTGGCCAAGTATAAATTATACAGGAGACAGACAGGCAATGCACGAATCACACACAGTTTATTTACATGTGGGGTACAAACTTCTTTATCTCTTACATGCACATCTCTTTTAAGGGCATTCATACTTCATTTCACTCTCTAATATGTCACACCCAATTCTTATTTTATATTTATATTTTATCCTTATTATTATTACTATAACACAAACCCACAGCCAACATAATACTCAATGGGCAAAAACTAAAAACATTTCCCCTAAAAACAGAAACAAGACAGGGATGCCCACTCTCACCACTCCTATTCATCATAGTGCGGGAAGTACTAGGCATTGAGATCAGACAAGAAAAAGAAATAAAAGGCATCCAAATTGGGAAAGAAGAGGTAAAACTGTCCTTATTTGCAGATGACATGATACTTTACATAGAAAACCCTACAGACTCCATCAAAAAACTAATAGACTTAATAAATGAATTAAGCAATGTAGCAGGATATAAAATTAACACCAAGAAATCTATGGCATTTCTATACACTAATAGTGAACTTACAGAGAGACTAAAAAAGCAATCCCATTTACTATCACATCAAAACATTAAGATACATAGGAATAAACTTAACAAAGTAGGTAAAGGACCTATATGTGGAAAACTACAGGACACTAAAAAAAGAGATAGAGGAAGACTTAAACAGATGGAAGAACATACCATGTTCATGGATTGGTAGAATCAACATCATCAAAATGTCCATACTACCCAAAGCAATCTATAAACCCAATGCAATTTCCATTAAAATACCAACGGCATACTTCACAGACCTAGAAAGAACTTTCCAAAAATTCATCTGGAATAAAAAAAGACCCCGAATAGCTGCAGCAATCCTGAGAAAAACAAAGTAGGTGGGATCTCAATACCAGATTTCAAGCTGTATTATAAAGCCACTGTTCTCAAAACTGCCTAGTACTGGCACAAGAACAGACATATAGAGCAATAGGATAGAATAGAGAACCCAGAAATTGCCCCAAACCACTACGTCTAATTAATATTTGACAAAGGAGGCATAAACATACAATGGAGTTAAGACAATCTCTTCAACAAATGGTGTTGGGAAAATTGGACAGATACATGCAAAAAAATGAAACTAGACCACCAACTTACGCCATACACAAAAATAAACTCAAAATTGTTAAAGGACTTAAACATAAGACAGGAAACCATAAAAATACTAGAAGAATCCACAGGCAGCAAAATCTCTGACATATGCCGAAGGAACTTCTCTGACACTGCTCCTAGGGAATGGAAACTAAAGAAAAAATAAACAAATGGGACTACATCAAAATAAAAAGCTTTTGCACAGCAAAGGAAACCATCAACAAAACAACAAGAAAGCCCACTGCAGGGGAGAACATATTTGCCAATGATATCAATGATAAGGGTTTAATCTTCAAAATTTACAGAGAACTCATACAACTTCAAAAATGAAAATAAATAACCCAATCAAAAAATGGGCAACTGATCTAAATAGGCACTTCTTGAAAGAAGACAGAAGGAAGGCCAAGAGACATATGAAAACATGCTCAAAGTCACTAATCATTAGAGAGATGCAAATCAAAACAACAATGCAGTACCATCTCACACTTGTCAGAATGGCTATCATCAACAAATCAACAAATAAAAAGTGTTGGCTAGGATTCAGAGAAAAAGGATCTCTTTTGCACTGTTGGTGAGAATGCAGATTGGTGCAGCCAATGTGGAGAACAGTATGGAGTTTCCTCAAAAAAACTAAAAATGGAACTCCCATTTGACCCAGTGATCCCACTTCTAGGAATATATCCTAAGAAACCAGAAACAGCAATCAGAAAGGATATATGCATCCCTATGTTCATAGCAGCACAATTCACCATAGCTAAGATTTGGAAACAGCCTAAGTGCCCATTAGTAAATGAATGGATTAAAAGACTGTGGTACATCTATACAATGGAATACTACGCTTTGGTAAAAGAGAAGGAGCTCCTACCATTTGCAACAACATGGATGGAGATGGAAAGCATTATGCTTAGTGAAATAAGCCAGGCAGAGAAAGACAAATATCACATAATCTCACTCATTTCTGGAATATAATGAATGACATAGACTGATGAACAAGAACAGATCCAGAGACTGAGAAACGTCAATCAGAACATCAAACCTCAGGGAAGGTGGGGGTCAGTAGGTGTAAGGAAGAGAGATCAATAGAGAGACTTGCAAACATGCAAATGAGCCTAATCAATGGACACAGACAACAGGGGAGTAGGGCATGAGCAGAGGGCGGGGGGGAGGGGTAATGGGAGAATAAGGACACATGTAAAAAATAAAAATAAATTATATGAAAAAAAAATAATAACATATTAAATCTAATCCATACTAGCAGTCACCATAACCTTAAATTGCTTCATGCAACAAAATTTTTAAATGAAACTCTCTGTAGCCTGGAAATTATTCTCTAAGGCAATAAAGAGAAGTTTCCTAAAAATGTCGTAAGGATTGTAACTGAAAGTCAATATATTTGGCATTTTAAGCTAAAGTAATAATTTTGTTTTTGTCTCCCTGAAAAAGTTTAGATAAAGCTACAAAAAGAAATTGACAGCCAGTTTGAAATTGAATTGCCTTGGCCTAGAGCAAAGAATATCCTTGCATGATATTATTCTGCAATGTCAGTATAATTCTTGATATTTCACAACAGCATATTGTATAATTATCCCAAACAAAATTACAAACTAATTCTTTGAATGTTTGGCAACAATTTAAAAAAGGACATGAAAGGATTTAATCCCTTTCAGAAAGAATTAAGGCACTGGGAAGGCACTTGAGCATTCTATACTGGCCTCTCTTACCCTTTTTGCCAATTGCCCTCAGCTGTTGCCTGAGCGTTCTATTCATGCTTCACCTTGAAGCCTCAAGGTGGCTGGTATAATGGATCTGTCTCTTGCCCAATGGGCCCTCCCTGGAGAAGGAACCTGAGTTCACCAAGATGTGTGATCACCCCACCAGCAGGCAAGAGGATCCCAAGACAGGTGCTGGGCATGGAGGCCACAGGGGCATAGACTACCAAGGAGACAGAACTGAACCTCACAACACCCTGCTTGGCCCAGAGGGAAGACCAGTTAACCAGAGATGAGTAAGATTTCTCAGGAAGGAACAACCTAAGATAGGCACAGTTGCAGAGGGGCCATCAGGAGAGAACTTGGGGGTCAACAGAGGTGGGGCACAGACCCTCACCCCTTCAACCTTACAGGGGCCTGAACCCTCACCCCTTCTGAGGGAGGTCTCCTGCCCCAATCGCTGCTGAGCTTCCCATGCCCAGCACAGATCGTGACCCAAGTAACAGACAGAAACTTGGCTGACAGCAGTTGCCCTATATCTAAATTCAGCCTAGCACCAGGAATGCTCAGGGCCTACTCAAGAATGCAAATAATCCTTTCCACTAACATTTACAGGGTAATGTAAGATTGTTGGCAGAGTATTAAATTTGACAGTAAAAGAGTAACCAAGCTTTCAGATCAATATAAATTGGCTAATTAAAATAAGTGTATATTCAAGAAAATCTAATTGTACTGGACAAAAGCAGTTTCTAAAGTATTAACTAAAATTTCTATTGGTAGTTCATGTCATGGTAAAATTGCTTAACATGCAATGAACATAAAAGCAGTCATATTTTTGTGCAACACATTAAAATTTAAAGTTATCAAGATTGCATTAAAATTTTACAAGTCTCCATTTATCAAAAAAGGGGGGATGGTAGGATAATATTGTGTAAAGAAAAATATCCAGTAAGTAAATTACATCTACAGGATGTTGAAAAAAGAGATAGAAGATATAAACAAGTGGAAGACTATACTGAGGTTCATGGCTTCATAGAACTAACATAATTTAAATGTCCATACAATGCAAGCAAGCAATCTATTATTAAAACACCAAAGGCATATGCTCCAAACATTTATATGAAATCAAAAAGACCTCATTCATTTGTAATGCTGTTAGACATTACATAAACAAGACACCCATGAACTAACTACACACATGGTGTCAAAATAAGCCAAAGGAAAATCGTTGGGGCAAAAATAAAAAGGATCTCAAGTCAATTTTATACAAAGATTCCTTTATTAACCTTTGGTCGAGAATATGTTTATATACTTTCAGAAAACAACTCCAAGACCAAGTGGACTCCTGCAACAGAGAGGAATTGACAGGTCTGTGCCAATCACGAAGACAAGATGAGAAACAGTCCAGAGATGGAAGATGCTGACGATGCCTTGCCATGCTAGCAGTAAGCAGCTGTGGGTCACTACAGGATGCCTAGGACCAAACCAGAGAGGGTCGGACCTGCAATGCCACTATTTGTCCACCATCCAGATACCATTGCTGACGTATACATATAAGGAACTCTCTGACATTGAAACTGGAATTCAGAACTATTGGATATTGAAATTAGGGTTCAAACATTTTTGTTGTTGTTATTCTTATAGGTTTATTTCTAGCCTGCAGAGGCAAGATGTTTTTAAAGAAAAGAATCAGGGGAAAAACAAAAAAAAACCAATACAGAGGCAAAGAAGCAGTGAACAGACTGTCATACTACGGTGGGAAGGCAGGGAAGGTTGGGGGAAGGGCAGGTTGTAAGAGATCAACCAAAGGACGTGTATGCATGTATATAAGCATAACCAATGGATACAAGACACTGGGGGAGGGGCAGGTGAGGGCATGTCCAAAAGTTAGGGAAGGCCGGGGGGAGGTCAATAGGGGGGAAAAAAAAAGGAGACATATGTACTACTATTTGTAATACTTTAAACAATAAATACATACATACAGCAAGAGAAAAACATTTAATTATCTACAAGGGAGCACCATATGATTGTCAGCTGTTTTCTCAACACAAACTATGAAGGCTAGATGGGAGTGGCAAGAAATATTCAAAGTGATGAACAGCAAAAACCTACAACCAAGATTACTCTACCCAGCAAAGCTATCATTCAGAATTGAAGGGCAGATAAAGAGCTTCACAGATAAGAAAAAACTAAAGGAGTTCATCACCACCAAACCAGTATTATATAAAATGCTGAAAGGTACTCTTTAAGAAGAGGAAGAAGAAGAAAAAGGTAAAGATAAAAATTATGAACAACAAATACATATCTATCAACAAGTGAATCTAAAAATCAAGTGAATTAAAAATCTGATCAGCAGAATAAACTGGTGAATATAATAGAATCAGGGGCATAGAAGGGGAGTGGACTGACAATTCTCAGGGGGGAAGGGGTGAGGGAGTACAGGGAAAGTCTGGATAAAAATCTTATACCTATGGATGAGGACAATGCGGCGGGGAGGTAAGGGCAGAGGGTGGGGTGAAAGCCAGGTGGAGGGGAGCTATGGGGGGGAAAAAGAGGAACAAATGTAATAATCTGAACAATAAAGATCTATTAAATCAAAGTGAATAAATAAATAAAACAAAATAGACAGTCAAATAAAGAGCTTCAACAAGAAAGGCATGTCCATTTTCACCACTCTTATTCAAACACAGTACTGAAGTCCTAGCCACAGATATCAGACAAGAAGAAGAAAGGAAAGGCATTCAAATTGGAAAGAAAGAAGTAAAACTCGTTTGCAAGATGACATGATGTTGTATATAGAAAACCCTAAAGTTTCTCACCAAAAAACTACTAGATTTAATAAATGAATTTGGCAATGTAGTAGGATACAAAATCAATATCCAAAAATTGATGGCTTTTTTTTTAACACATCAATAATGAATTCTCAGAAAGAGAAACTAAATCAATCCTATTTACCACTGCAACAAATAAATTAAGATACTTAGGAATAAATTTAACCAAGGAGGCAAAATACCTGTACTTGGAAAACTACAGGATGTTGAAAAACGAGATAGAAGAATATATAAACAAGTGGAAGACTATACCGAGGTTCATGGCTTCATAGAATTAACATAATTTGAATGTCCATACAATGCAAGCAAGCAATCTATTATTAAAACACCAACGGCATATGCTCCAAACATTTATATGAAATCAAAAAGAACTCTGAATAGCTGCAGCAATTTTGAAAGAGAAAAACAATGTTGGGGGAATCACAATACCAGATTTCAAGTAATACTACAAAGCCATGTGGTATAGGCATATAGACCAATGGAACAGAACAGAGACCCCAGAAAATGACCCAAGACATTATGCTCAATTAATATTTGACTAAAGAGGCAGGAGCATATAATAGAGTCAAGAGAGTCTCCAACAAATGGTGTTAGGAAAATTGCAAAAAAGAAAAAAAATTGAACTAGAATGAACTTATATCATACACAAGAATAAACTCAAAATGGATAAAAGACTTAAATGTAAAACATGAAACCATAAAAATCCTAGAAGAACCCATAGGCAGCAAAATCTCAGACATCTCTCATTGCAACATGGTTATGGATACATCTCCTAGGACAGTGGAAACTAAGGAGAAAATAAACAATGGGACTACATCAAAATAAAAAGCTTTTACACAGCAAAAGAAACCATCAACAGAACAAAAAGTGAGCCGAGTGTATGGGAGAACATATTTGGCAATGATACATCCAAAATATAAGGAACTCATACAACTTAACAAAAGGAAGATAAATAATCCAATTAAATGGACAAAGGATTTAAATAGACTTTTTTCTAAAGAGGACATACAGATGGCCAAGAGATATGAAAAAATGCTCAAAGTCACTAATCATACAAGAGATATAAATCAAAAGGACAATGAGGTACCATCTCACACCTGACAGAATGGCTATCTTCAACAAATCAACAAATGACAAGTGCTGGCGAGGATGTGGAGAAAAGGGAACTCTTGTGCACTGCTGGTGGGAATGCAGACTGGTGCAGCCACTAAGAAAAACAGTATGGAGTTTCCTCAAAAAATTAAAAATGGAACTGCCATTTGACCCAGTGGTTTCACTTCTAGGAACATATCCTAAGAAACCCAAAACAACAATCAGAAGGATGTAGGCACCCCTATGTTCATAGCAGCACAATTAACACTAGCTAAGATCTGGAAACAGCCTAAGTGCCCATCAGTAGATGAATGGATAAAAAACTGTGGTACATTTATACCATGGAATACTGTGCAGCTGAAAAAAGAAGAATCTCTTACCCTTTGAGACAGCAAGGAGGGACCTGGAGAGTATCATGCTAAGAGAAATAGGTCTGTCAGAGAAAGACAAGTATCCCATGATCTCTCTCATATGTGGAATCTAATGAATAAAATACAGTGAACAGAGTGGATCCAGAGACATGGAAGCAGGGAACAGAGTGCAGAATCTCAGAGGGGCAGGGTGGCGGGGTGGGAGATAATCAACCAAAGAACTTGTATGCATCTATGCATGGCCCATGGACACAGACAGTGGGGTGCTGAAGGCCTTGGGTTGGAGGATCATGGGGTGGCCAGGAGGGGGTCAATGGGGAAAAAAGGGAGACATATGTAATACTTTCAACAATAATTACTTTTTAAAAATAAATAGAAGTCAATCTTTGTAGTTCAAGTGAAAAAAATCATTTGACCATAGTAAGGTACTCTCAATATTCCATTGGCCTATATGTTTATCCTGATGCCATTGCTGACCACTGCCAGGTTTGTAGTAACTTGAAATATCTAAGTGTGAGTTCTCCAATTTTGTTCTTGTCATTTTTCTTCAAGATTTTTTGGATATCCAGAGCCCTTTGTAATTCTATGTGAATTTGAGGGTAAACTTTTGCATTTTTGCCAAAAAAAAAAAAAGCTGTTGGAATTTTGATAGAATATAGAACTTTTATAATCAGGAAAAACATCATGTGGATCTATTTTCTACCATGGGAGGGAAGGGAAAGTGTCTCCAGAAGAGCTGGGCAGGGCTTGATCTGGACTGAGAGTGGCGAGGGAAGGACAGGACACATGTGAGACTCACTTGGGAGGGCAATCTGGGGATAATGTGAGTTATTAGGTGGAGAGTGATGAGGAAGGACACTAGGGCCAGGAGAAAACCAGTCTCTACGACTCAAATCCGCATGGCCTGGCCAGCTGACAGTCATCCCCATGTCTATGCCTGTATGACAGCCATCCTGCCAGGGAGGATGGAAGCGCATCCAGTGAGTTCCCAGGAAAGGAGCTGAGAGCAGGGCTACATCTCACAGGGTTCCGTGGGAGACATCACCCGCCTCTGTGTGGGTCATCTTGTGTGGTTCCAGCTCCAGCTCAGGCGGACCGCACCAGGAACTCAGTGTCTGCTGCTCTTTCCTAGGACAGAAGGGCCGCTGCGCGGTGAACAGGATGACCATGTACAACGGGGCCGCGTGGTCGCCAGAGCCTTGCACCACCTGCCTGTGCACCGACGGAAGAGTGCTCTGCGAAGGGACCAGGTGCCCGCCCCCGCAGTGCCTGAGCGCGGCCATCCCTGAGGGCGAGTGCTGCCCGGTCTGCTCCGGCTCTGGTATAAACGTTCAGCCCAAACAAAATGTCATCTGGTGTTCAGTCCTTGCTCTCCCCCTTTCCCTTGCACTTGCTCTAAAGTATGATAATCTAGTCGTCCGAATACTTACACTACTGGCACAATACTTACACTAAGGCTGACAGGCACGTAACTTACGTGGGAAGCAGCATGGGAGGAGGGGCAGGAATATCGGAGGCGTGGGCCCAGCACAGCCACGCTGACTCAGCGCTGGCAGTGAAGGGTGCAGGCCGCCAGCAGTCCCGTGCCCAGTGTGAGTGAGGCCTGCCTGCTCCTTGCAGCATAATGCACTTCCCCGATCACTCACTGGGGTACAATGATTAGCAGAGGAAGACTTGGTGAGCAGGGAGGCTGGCCTGCATGGGAGAGCAGGCTCTCCGCCCGCCCCCCCATCCTTTCTTCCGGACCCTGTCCTACTTGCAGCGGTTCTCAACCTTTTTTAATGCTGTGATCTTTTAATACAGTTCCTCATGTTGTGGTGACCCCCGATCTTAAAATTATTTTCGATGCTACTTCATAACTGTAATTTTGCTACTGTTAATGAATCATAATGTAAATATCTGTTTTCCGGTGGTCTTAGGCGACCTTGCTTGCAGTTTTCAATCTGTGGGTCGCGACACACAAGTTGAGAACCGCTGCTGTAGAGCCTAAGACCATCCGAAAACAAAGATATTTACATTATGATTCATAACAGTAGCAAAATTACAGTTATGAAGTAGCATCGAAAATAATTTTAAGATCCGGGGTCACCACAACATGAGGAACTGTATTAAAAGGTCACAGCATTAAAAAAGGTTGAGAACCGCTGCCAGTGGGGACTGCTGGGCTTTGTTGGCTGCTCACTGTCCCAGGATCCCCGGAGGCTCATCCCTGAGGGAGGAGAGGCCCCTCAGGAGAGAGCCCAGCCTTTTGAAATGCAAATTCAGGGGAAGTCATGTATGAGAGGCACTGGGGTGTTCTTTTCCTAGTCTGTGATCAAGGATGATCACAGGGCAGGTCTCCTGCCAGAAAAGAACTTCAGAATATTTAAAAACTGTACTTTGGTGAGTACTACCAATTATTTGACTAAGATATTATGACTTTTGAAGAGTTAGAAAATAAATGTTTAATAAAATTGACTCCTTGGAGGGTGAAACCTAAGGCTTATAAAGACTCAAAAATTCTCATTTTTCAAAGGACCTGAATTATTCTTAAAATGCTATAGTTATTTTGGAAAAATAAACTTGGGTATACAGGAAGGATTTTAAATGTTTTAATATGATAGCTTTAGCTTCCTTCTGCTAATTTTTTTTCCTATTCTCCTTTTGTATTTTCTGCTAACGATATGAAAAAATAACTCAAAAACTTTATCTTACATACTGAATGGAAATCTTAAGATATCCTTAAAATAATTATACTCTGAGTTCTTCTAAGAGCAATCTGTTTAGTATTAAATAAAAGCAAGGAGAGCTTAAGTAGTTTTATGTATTTGATAGGAGGAAGCCTGGGCACTGAGCTCACTCCTTCCTAGAAACTTGCACCCAGAGGGCGGCTGCAGTGCCAGCCATGCCTGCCCTCCTTCAGCAAACACAGTGACAGCAAATACCAGTGTTGGTGAGCTGTGTGCTCCACGCTGTTTCTGCTCTTATGGCCGTGTAGTAGGACACAGGGCTCTCTCGGTTAGTTAAGCCAGATGTTTTCTGTAAGTCTTAAGAAGCGAAATAACTTCAGTAGACACTAGGAGAAAAAAGGACCTTTTTAGCAAAGGGTGCTTTTAGACTCATGAAGCTGAAAGGAAATTGGACAAAAATAATAAATCTATAAACAAAAGCCAATTTCTCTACCATAAGCCTGAGAGTACACACATTCTTGCCTTATCAACAACCCTACTAATAAACAATGGGGCTACTTATCATTTTGCATCCCCCCTTTCGTTACCAGGTAGAATGACACTTGAGTAGAAATAAATAGTAAAACCTCGGGCAAAACAAAAATTGTCTATAATAGATCTTATAGCATAGAAATAGTTACTATTAAAACTATTCAAGCAAAAATTTTAAGATGTGTTTCATGTTTAAACTGCACTCAAATACCTGGAGGAAATATTCACTAGCTTCCCTTTTGCTCTAACTCTTCTTTTATTCATATCTCAATGTGCCCCTGCTGCCTCCTCCGTGCGTGGTTGGAGCCGTCTACTCGCTACTCAGTACAAGAGTATTAATGACACAATTGAATTTTCTGGTGATTCTTCAGAACAAAGAGAACCTCCTAATTCACTTCATCGGCAACGGCCACCTCCTTGGGTAGAACTAGACCAAACACTGAGAAAAGTGAAGCTTCCATCTGAGGAGGCTGAAGGAATGAAAGAAAATGAAGACAGGGAGCAAAGGAAAACGAGCTTGGAGCGTGGGGACCAAGGAAGACTTGCTGGCCAGGGGCAGTGCAGTGGGGCCAAACAGAGGCCTGGAGAGGAGGGCAGGCAGGCCCATCCCCATGGAATAACAGTCAGGGAGAAGGAGGAGGAGGAGGAAAAATTGAAAGAGGAGGAAGAGGAAGAAGACGAAGAAGAAGAGGAGACCAGAGGTGTGTTACGGGTGCTGTCCCAATTTCCAGCTGGTGCTCCTCCCAGACAAAGGCCAGTTCTGCCCAGCGGATGTTCTCTGTCCTACAGGACCATCAGCTGCAATGGTGCTGATCTCGCCCAGATTCCACCGCTGGCAGCACCTGAGGTGACAAGCCTGGAGCTTGCTAGTAAGACATGTCAATGTCCATTTCGTTTTGAGCTTTGAAAGTAAATAACTCATTCCCCTATGAATGTTGTATTTTAATGTCATAATCTAAATGGATTCTAAACAGACGCTTTTCACAATCTTTAAACACACAAACACTGCAGAAGAGGTGGTGTTTTACTACAGTATGCATAATTGGATGTAAAGCATAGTCCTCCAAATCCAACCATGATTTCTTATGGACTTTTTTTAAAAAATGTATTTTCCAGAGAGTGTTAGGGAGAGGGAGATAGACATAATGATGAGAGAGAATTCACTGATCTGCTTGCATCCTGTCTAGCCCCTACTAGGGATCGAGCCCGCATCCCCGACATGTGCCTTGACCTGGAATCAAACTGTGACTTCCTGGTTATGGGCCAATACTCAACCACTGAGCCATTCTTTTTTTATTTGATTTAATCTTTATTGTTCAGATTATTACAATTGTTTCTCTTTTTTCCCCTCATAGTTCCCCTTCACCCGCCCCTCACCCCTACCTCTGCCCTTACCTCCCCTCGCATTGTCCTCACCCATAGGTGTATGATTTTTGTCCAGTCTCTCCCTGCACCCCTTTCACCCCTTTCCCCCTGAGAATTTTCAGTCCACTCCCCTTCTATGCCACGGATTCTATTATATTCACCAGTTTATTCTGTTAATCAGATTTTTAATTCACTTGATTTTTAGATTCACTTGATAGATATGTATTTGTTGTTCATAATTTTTATCTTTACCTTTTTCTTATTCCTCTTTTTAAAGAGTACCTTTCAGCATTTCGTATAATACTGGTTTGGTGTTGATAAACTCCTTCAGTTTTTTCTTATCTGTGAAGTTCTTTATCTGCCCTTCAATTCTGAATGATAGCTTTGCTGGGTAGGTAATCTTGGTTGTAGGTTGTTGCTATTCATCACTTTGAATATTTCTTGCCACTCCCATCTGGCCTGCATCGTTTCTGTGGAGAAATCAGCAGACAATCATATGGGTGCTCTCTTGTAGGTAATTAACTGTTTTTCTCTTGCTGCTTTTAATATTCTCCCTTTGTTTTTTACTCTTGGTATTTTAATTACGATGTGCTTGATGTGGTCCTCTTTGGATTCCTTTTATTTGGGGTTCTGTGCACTTCCTGGACTTGTAAGTCTATTTCTTTCACCAGGTGGGGGAAGTTTTCAGTTATTATTTCTTCAAGTAGGTTTTCAGTATCTTGCTCTCTCTCTTCTTCTGTCACCCCCATAATTCTGATATTGGTACGCTTAAAGTTGTCCCAGAGGCTCCTTACAGTCTCTTCTAATTTTTGGATTCGTTTTTCTTTTTGCTTTTCCAGTGGAGTGTTTTCTGCTTCTTTGTATTTCAAATCTTTGACTTGATTCTTGCATTCCTCTCGTCTGCTGTTAGGACTCTGTATAATATTTTTTATTTCAGTCAGTGTATGTTTAATTTCTAATTGGTCCTTTGTCATCTCTAGTTGGTCCTTGGTCATCTTCTCTTGGGTCTCGCTAAATTTATCCATCTTTTCTAAGAAATTTCTTGAAAAACCTTATAACCATAGTTTTGAACTCTATATCCAGTCATTTGTTTTCTTCTATTTATTTCGTTGTGATCTGTCTTGATTTCTCATTTTCGCTGCTTCCCTGAGTTGGTAGAGTAGCTTTGTGTGCTAAGTGTCCTATATGACCCAGTAGCTCTGCCTTCCCAGTTACCTGAGGTGGACACTCTTGCTGCACCCCTTGCGGACTGTGTGTACAGCCTTGTAGTTAAGTCTTGATTGTTGTTGGTATCACTGGTGCGAATTGTCCTCCAAGCCAATTGGTTGTGAAGATCAGCTGTGTCTATGCCGGCAGAACTTCTGTACAGCCTATGATACAAGACTTGCAAGATTGCAAATGCCTCTGTGTTCAGCTTGGATGGGGCAGAGTCTCAGGGCTGAGCAGACAGCCTTGGCTTCCCATCAGTCCTGTCCTACACAGTGGCCCCTAGGTCTCAATGTTCCTACGTAATCACTGCAGCCCTCTGCATGCACTCGCGCTCGCGCGCCTCCAGATCTCTGCCTTTCACGGATCCCATAAGTTACCATGCCCTCCTCCCTTTTACGACAGTCCAGACTCCCCCCATATGAGTCTCGCCCAGAACTGGGGTTCAGTGCAGTTGGGAGTTTCCGTTATCCACCCACTAGTGAAAGCCAGCCAGCCACTCTGCCGCCCATCCTCTCTAGGTGCATGTCTCTGTACCTCAGCTTTTTGCAGCTCCTCTGAGTCTCTGTGAGCCCCTCTCTTTCCTTCTAGTTGTAGAATTTCCACTCAGCCACCTTTCCTGTGGTTCTGGATGATGTCCATTCTGTCTTTTAGCTGTAGTTTTGAAATTGTTGTGCAAGGCAGCAGTTTAGGTGTTCACCTATTTGGCATTTTGGTTTCTCCCACTGAAAGTCAGCTTTCCTGAGGGTAACTTTCATGGAGTAAAACTCATTTTTAGCATGGAACTGAGTTTTGAGATATGCATATCAGGTAACCTTTGCCCAATTCTTCATGTCCCTCTGTTCACAAGCCCTTGTCACCAGGATGTATTTGTGTCTATAGTTAAGACGTTTTCAGACGGCATTAGAATGGGGATACTAGGCACCGGCCTCCTGAGCTGGCTGCCCCATCTCACTGCTTTCAGGGTCATCAGGCTACTGCATTGGTCAGCATCTTGCCCTCCCTCCTGCTGAGTGCCGTTTTGATGAAGCGCTGGTACCAGCTGAGGTATCTGGAGTGTTTCAAGTTTGGGTAGTTCTGTGTACTATAATTGTAAACACCCACAGGCAGATGTCTGTGGAGACTCCAGTTTCCTTCTCTCTGGAGTACGTGCCAGGAACAGGACTTCGAAGTGACACAGACGCATTTAACTTGCATTCTATGTCCCGTCAGCTGTTCCCCCTCATGCTAGCCATTCTGGTGGACATGGACGCCCCCGACCTTCTCCTCATGTGTTTATAGGGCCACCTGAAAAGGTCCTGAGTGCAGGAACAGTATGACCAGGTGTGGGTGTGGCTGGTTGGCAGGGAGGCTGGGTCAATGGACAACGGTGACACGGCCCATGAAGGGTGGCCCTGCAGATGCAGAGGCCACAGGGTCTGAATGGGGTTTCAGGCCTCTTGGGGTAAATCACAGCAATAAACTACTATCAAAATAATAAATGGTGGTATAACTACTCAACAGAAAAAGTCTGACACCTTTGCTCAGAATGGCCAGTCTGTGACAGACCCCTGTGCATCATGGCCTCCTGACACCATGCTTTTGTGAGTCCAGCAAAGCCCTTCCTGCGCCCCTGTGCTAGATGTCCCACAAGAAAGCTTGGTCCTCAAAAATATAGAGTTTTATCCCGGTGATGGCCAGTGCACACAGGTGCTTGGATTTGCAGGAAGGTCACATGTGGTTTATATTGTGCTTGCTCTTTCTGGGAAGCTCATTTTCTGAGTTTAAAACCATTGACTACTGTACTTAACTAGATGTCAAAACAAAACCCCATAAAGTTAAGGCATGTAGGAACTTCTGCAGATCACAGTCATGAGAATAGAACCTCGGATCTGGAGGTGATGAGATTATATCTCTAAGTGGCTGATTTGGGGACTGAGCCTAGTGCTCGAGAGAGAGAATGGACATACCCACAATGTCACTGATTAATAGCAGTGTTTTAGTTGTGAGCAGGGCCTAAGAAATGCCAATGGGAAAAGATGAGGAACTAGAAACCATCTGTTATACCATGCCTATGCTAACAGAATTGTCCAGCAACCACACTTTGTATGTTTTAAGCAACTTTGTCTAAAACATGATGTACTAGAGTATGACAAGTGCTTAGAGTGAACATTTTGCCTGTGGGACAGTTTAGTGCCAGTCTTTTATTTCTCTAAATGCACATCTGCTTATGTAATATGTGTCCTGCCCATGCTGTGCGAACTGCTTTTTCATACAGAGACAGCTCTCAGTTGCCATCTGTGCAAGTGCACGTGTGTAGGCATTGCACATATCTCTAAAACACAACTGCCCTGTCCTAGGCAATTCCATCACCTCCATTCCAGAGGAAGCATTGAATGGGCTACCGAATTTGGAAAGGCTTGATTTGAGCAACAATAACATCACCTCTTCAGGCATAAGTCCAGAAGCATTCAAGGTAAATCCACATTCTGATTTGTCACCATCTGTTTGGACTGCTTTCCCATGACTGGTACTGGCAGTGGGTGGAGATGGGAACAAGAGGAAAAGCTGAATGTTTACCTGGTAGTATTCTCCTAAGGGGAGAAACTTTCTTCCCTGATGTCCCTAAACTGTACTGAAGCTTTCCCTTGAATGGAGCCTGGTATGTCACAAGTGTCTGGCTGCCATACCCATAGAGCATCAGACACTGCACCAATAACAACCTATACGTGTTAAATTTATAGAGTCGTTTCCCCCAGGAAGCTGAGAACATGTTATGAGGTGCTTCAGGGAGGAAGGGCAGAATCTGGAAGCTTCCTGAATGTTGGGTGGCAGCTCGTGTGAGCCTCCTGCTTTGGGTTGGGCAGCACTGATGAGGGGACACGTTAGCAAGAGAGCGTCTAAAAGCACAAATGGACTCAGGTTCAGGTTAAGAAAAGAAGAGGGAAGAAGATGGGAAACAGCACAAGATTTCTGAAAGACTCAGATTTGACTTTTTTTTTTCTCTAAAAAGGAGAAAAGAGAGGATCAAGGACTTTCTGAGAAACAAATGCAGAGGCAGTAAAGGAGACGGCTGTGTGTACACAATACTCACAAATATGTGTGCTCAGAAGCCCCAGCACAAATACCACAGCCACTGGGTCACACTGCCCTCTCCGGCAGGCCTGTCCCCTCCTTGTACAACTCCCTTTGCAGCTCACAGTCCTGGCTCACCCCCATTTGGGCTGGCAGGGGATAAGGCCCACACTTGCCTCACAGACAGAGTGCCCCTCTGGCAACTGTCCTGATCAAAACCTCGGCACCCATGCATACCGGGTATTTGATAAAAAGGAAACATTGTAGGCAATCACCTTCTTTACTCAATTGGGGGTTTCTGTCCCAAACTGCTCTGAAGCCACTGACATGAGTCGCCCATGTGGCCCCACTCAAACCCGCCAGCTGCAGTGCTCAGGGCGGGCAGCCAGGCAGTGCCGCCAACCAGCAGCTGGGGCAGAGATGCTCCCCTTACTCCATCAAAACCATGAGGGTGCTACCGAGCAATAGCTTGTGATGCTTGACCATCCCATGTTGAAGACATGCTCCATCATTAGTGCTGTGTTATAATCTGCTTCTAGTTAATGAAGAGAAAGCTGAGTTTTACAAATATGTTCACGGGATTCAAAGTGCTGTGCTAATACCACCATTAATGAGGGACTCAGGCCACAATACTTGTACATCATACAGAGAAAGCTCTCACACAGAGAGCTTTAATAACTGTGTGTCTGCTGCTGAGAAGGAGAAAACCTAAGATCTAGCAAAATAGAACCAACCCAGTGTGATAGGAGCTTTCTCTTGGTTCTGTGGCCACCGTAACGTGTGGCCAATTTCTATGGCAAGTGGAACATGACTGCCTAGTGTGGCTGAAAGTACCCAGAATAAACACTCATAGGACCAACATCTGTATGGCAGAGAGAAGATGGGGACCCCCATCTAAATCCCAGTAAGTGCAGAATTAGAGGCATAACTGCAGCTAACCGATCATTAAGTGGGATGTATTAGACACCTGTGCCAGACGAAATAGTAACCTGAGATTTGCTTTTTAAGCATTTGAAGAAGTTGGTGCACCTGAATATGGATGGAAACAGCCTGGCAGAGCTTCCTTCAGAGCTGCCACCGACACTGGAAGAACTCAAAGTCAGTGAGAATAAGCTCCGTGCTATCGACGGAGAGCGCTTGTCAGGTACCGAGCACGCGCTTGTCATGTGTCCATGGAACCTTCTGTCATCGTAGGGGCATTTTATTTGCAGTATTGCCAGATGAATAGCTGGCAAGGTTTTTTAGATCACTTTACCATTTAAGTGAAGACACCTTGTTTTAATATTGAATGGTGTAACCTCTTAAAATGTATTTTAAACTGCCCATTGTCTTAACAAGCCCTCTACGTGGAAATAAAACCTCAGTGACCTCAGGTCCTTTCATCTACAGTGACTGAGTTCCAGACCTGTAACACCCTGAGTGACACTAACTTCCCACGCAGCCACTTGTGGTGCTGGCAGGACAGAGGCTTGTGCTGAGGTGATGTTGCAGCACCAGGGCTGGGACGGTCTCCTTATTGCTCCTACAGGTGCAGTGCACATGCCTCAGCCCAATGCCTGCACACATTTTGCTACTGTAATCTGTCATACTCCATCACATGAGCAAGTGCACACAGACTCCACGCAGTCTCTCTGGCCCAAACACATGGTGGAGGACGCCAGGTGTATGGCTGCGGGGCAGCCGGCTCTCCTATGGAAGGGCCTGCAGTTCATGCATCTGATATACCTAGAACTGACTATGCTTGTGATTGTTTCTGGACTAAGCTGGAGAGCTAAATTTGTCATATATTCTATACATATGTAAAAGGCCAAGCGATCCTCTGACTGACAGATTGACGAACTGTACGGTAGGTATGATACGCACTATCATTGGGGCAGATGCTCAATGCTGGAGCTGTCCAGCAACAGCAACTTTGCAGAGTGCCCTCTTGCACTTGGGAGATGTCGGAGAGCCCGTTTCGGCCCAATTCCCACAAGCCAGGCTGGACCCCACCTGCCAGAGGCCCCCCCTCACTCCACAGACGCCCTTTGAGCCGTGGTGCCATCCCAGGTGCAGCCGACCTGCCAGCAGGGAGGGACTATAGGAGGTTAGCTCCAGGGCATGTCCAGCCTGCCATTTTGCCAGTCCCACCCTGCAGGACTAATTATTTCCCTTTCAATGTGCACAGATCCGGGCATTGGGCCACTAGTGAACTCTATAAAAGAGGCAGTATTATATTTAGCTTTTCAGGAACTCTAGCTAATGTCTTTGATTAGATTATGGTTTACTTTAAGATTAACTAGCAAGTTTTTTGTTTTATCTTCCTAACTGTCTAATGTAACTCTTGAGGTATAGTGCTCAAAGCTTTTTATTTGTCTGAAATATATTTATTATGTTCATGTATCTTGATAAGCCAAGATTTTAAAGAAAGAAAACAATTCAATTATTTCCTTTCATTCCCAAAAAACTTCACAGAAAGAAAACAGTTCTGACCATGGGAAAACAATAATGAGAATTGACAAATCTGAGAATTCCAGAGTTATGGAAATACTCTTATTTCCAGATGGGTTTCAGAGTACAAAAGAAAAACATTAATAGGCAAAAAACCAAGATGGTGGCATAGGTGAACACCTAAACTGCTGCCTTGCACAACAATTTCAAAACTACAACTAAAAGACAGTCTGGACATCATCCAGAAGCACAGGAAGGTTGGTTAAGTGGAAATTATACAACTAGAAGGAAAGAGAGGGGCTCACAGAGACTCAGAGGAGCTGCAAAAAGCTGAGGTACGGAGACGCGTGCGTGAAGAAAGCAGGCACTGGATTGCCTGGTTGGCATTCTCTGTGTGTGTGTGGGGGTGGGGGGGGAGACAGAGACTCCCAACTGCACTGAAGCCCTTATCCTATGGCACTGAACCCCAGTTCTGGGCAAGACTCATATGGGGGAGTCTGGACTTTGAAAAGGGAGGAGTGCACAGAAATTTAGGGGAGCTGCGAAAGGGCAGAGGTCTGGGGGCAGGCACACCACTGCGCGTAGAAGATGGACTGCTGATTGTGCTGCTGGCTTTCTCTAGTGGGCAGGAAACAGAGCCTTCCACTTCTAAGGGCACTGAGCCCCAGTTTCTGGGGAGACCCTAGGGACTCAGACCCATACAGTCCCGGAGCGCAGGGGAGCCGGAAACGCAGTGGTCTAGAGATACGCGCGCACGTGTGCACAGAGATGGCTCCAGCAACTACCAAGAGACACTTGAGACCCAGGGGCTGCGTAGGGCGGGGCTGACGAAGTCAAGGTACTCTGAGACTCCACACCATCCAAGCTCAACAGAGAGGCTTCTGCAGTTTTGCAAGTCTTGTATCATTTGGCTGATTCCAACACAGAAGTTATCCCAGCATAATGAAAATGCGAAGACAAAGGAACAGATCACAAACAAAAAAATGGAAGAAAACAAACGTTTGGATATAGAGTTCAAAACCATGGTTATAAGGTTTTTCAAGAATTTCCTAGAAAAGATGGATAAATTTAGCGAGATCCAGGAGGAGATGACAAAGGACCAACTAGAGATGAAAAAGGACCAACTAGAAATTAAACATACACTGACTGAAATAAAAAATAGTATACAGAGACCTAACAGCAGAATAAAGGAACGCAACAATCAAGTCAAAACTTTGAAATATAAAGAAGCAGAGGAGAATCCAAGATGGCGGCATAGGTAAACACCTACACTGCTGCCTCACACAACAATTTCAAAACTACAACTAAAAGACAGAACGGACATCATCCAGAACCACAGGAAAGCTGGCGGAGTGGAAATTCTACAACTAGAGGGAAAGAGAGGGGCTCACAGAGACCCAGAGGAGCTGCAAAAAGCTGAGGTACGGAGACGCGCGCGTGGAGAGAGCGAGTGACGGCGAACCTGGCTGGCTTTCTCTGGCGGGAAGGAGACGGAGACTCTCAAAGGCATTGAACCCCTTATCCTACGACACTAAACACCAGATCCAGCCGAAACTCATATGGGGGAAGTTAGTTTGGACTGTGAAAATGGAGAAGTGTATGGAAATTTAGGGGAGTCGCAAAAGATCAGAGGTCTGGTGGCGCGCACGGCACTGTGCTGCAGAGGACAGAATGTTGATTGTGCTGCTGGCTTTCACGAGTGGGCGGGAGACAGACCCTCCTAACTGTGCCACTTCTAACTTCACTAAACCCCAGTTTCAGGTGAAACCCTGGGGACCCAGACTCGTGTGGTCCCGTAGCACAGGGGAGCCGGAAAGGCAGCAGTCTAGAGGCACTGCGAGAGAGCGCGCCCACACGCACAGGGACCACTCCAGCGACTACTCAGTCACGTGAGACTCAGGGGCTGTGGAGGGCGGGCCCAACTGGAAGGCAAGGTGGTCCCTTAAGCCCTGAGACTCCACCCATCCCAAGCTTAAGAGACGCTTTTGCGGTTTTTCAAGTCTGGTATCAAGGCTGAATCCAACACAGAAGTTCTCCTGGCATAGTGAAAATGCCAAGACAAGGGAAGGGATCACAAACAAAAGAAATGGAGGAAAAAAACCGACTGGATATAGAGTTCAAAACCACGCTTATAAGGTTTTTCAAGAATATGCTAGAAAAGTTGGATAAAGTTAGTGAGTCCCAAGAGGAGATGCAAAAGGACCAACTAGAGATGCAAAAAATCCAACTAGAGATGATAAAGGACCAAATAGAAATTAAACATACACTGACTGAAATAAAAAATATTATACAGAGACCTAATAGCAGACTAGCGGAAGGCAAGAATCAAGTAAAAAATTTGAAATATAAAGAATCAGAAAACACTCAACTGGAAAAGCAAAAAGAGAAAAGAATCCAAAAATGTGAAGATAATGTAAGGAGGCTCTGGGACAGCTTCAAGCGTACCAACATCAGAATTGTGGGGGTGCCAGAAGAGAGCAAGATTCTGAAAACCTATTTCAAGAAATAATGACTGAAAACTTCCCCCACCTGGTGAAAGAAATAGACTTACAAGTCCAGGAAGCACACAGACAAAAATCATACACTTATGGATGAAGATAATGCGGGGGAGGTAAGCGTAGATGGAGGGGTGAGAGCCAAGTGGAGGGGAGCTATGCGGGGGGGAAAAAGAGAAACAAATGTAATAATCTAAATAATAAAGATTTATTAAATAATAATAATAAAGAAATACATTAATAAACACAAATTTTGATGGGCTTTTTAATATGGAAAAGATATTAGAAAATTCAATTTCTAACTGCTAGAAATTAAAACAGACCAAAGTAACAATTTAGAAGTGTACTAAGGGCTGTATGTGAATTACATTTGAAATCATGTAATTGTGTTGTCACATGACATGTTATGAAATCTAAGTCCACATTTAGAAAATGTTTACATTCCTGCAACTGCTTTTCTTGTCCTCTCCCTCATGTACAGATGCTCCCTCCTCCCCAGGAGGGACCAGTCCGGCAAGCTGCCAACTGTATAGGAACATGAGGAGGCGCTCCTCTGCCACCCAACCCCAGGCCCCAGCTGGGGATTGCCCTTCTGTGTGGCTGTGTTCTGAGCCCTGGCCAGTGCTAACCATTGGGACTAGGTTCTCTTTCTTTCTCTTGCAAACATTTCTTTTAATTGATTTCAGAGAGGAAGGAAGAGGGAGCGAGAGATAGAAACATCAATGATGAGAGACAGGACAGCCGGGCCTGGGTTCTCTCCTCAGTGCTGAAGCCCTGGAGATTGCTCAGCCCCTGTGAGTCCTGCTGCCCCTGCAGGTCAGGCTGACAGGCAGAGAACTGGGTGCACCTGTGAAAAGGCCATCCCCAGCGCTGTCTGCTCGCTGTAGGAGAAGCCTCAACTGGGCCATCAGGGCCTGGTGTTTTCCATTCTCTCCCGGGGTGGGGCATCACCAGGACCTTCCAGGTTACATCCCAGAGAAGCAGGGAGACAGACACTTCAGAGAGATGCAGCATGAGCAAAAGGGTGGAGGAAAGGAAGAACCTGGACACCACAGGCCGCATGCAGGGCCTGCCTGTCAGCTGGGATGCAGGGATGGTGGGCCTGAGGAGGCGCAGGAACTGGACAACCAGGAGCTGCAGCTTGTGCTGGCCCTGAGAGCTCCCTGGACGGGATGCTGAGATCTGCATGCCGACATGGGAGAGAGTTACCTCTACAAATGCGGAGCAGGAGTAGAATGGCAGAGAGGAACAGCAAGGGAAAACCAGAAGGTTGAAAACATGTCTGTCCACACCTATAATCTGTTATGCTGTCTCCGGCAACAGGAGCGACTTTCTGCAAATGTCCTGCTAACAAATCCCCTTTTTTCCCCATCTAACCTATACGTTTTAATCTTTTCTAAGTCTGTTACAGACAGTAACACATATACTGTGTTTCCTATACATACATTATACGCACAAATGAGAGAATTACTGCAAAATGATGCATAGTACCATAAGTTTGCATTGCGTATTAGGTTTCTCTCTTCTGAGATAATAAAATAACCACTAGTCTACTTCTTTACCTGTTTTTGACTGAAAAACTTCTATTAAAAATCCAAGCCTGATAAATATGCTGAATTCTCAGGATCTTCAGTTTTGAAAATTAAAGAAAAGATGAGGAATTACAATCACTTAAGTTTATTGGTTGGCCACACAAATTCCGGTCTCTCAGTCCTTCAATAGATCCTGACCACCACCATCCAATCACGTCTAGACTGCTGTCTCCTCAGGGTATCCCCTAGCATCTATAGTCTACTCTAGAGGGCACTGTCTTGCTTCTCTAATAGGCCTACAGGTAGGAAATGGGTTGCACAGAGCATTTAGGGTGATGGCTATGACTTGAATAGAATATGAAAACATCCCCTATTCTGGAAAACTTAATCAATGAACAGACTCCCAAGTTACAGTCTGAATATCTGATTCAAATGTCTCTGGCAATCATTACTCCTGAGCTGCTCATTTTTTTTATAATTAAAAAAAATTATAAACAGCATAACAGATGGCCCCCATTTGCACCTGGTACCCCCCTCCCACCCAGTCCCTGGCTCTACCCTAGAGTCATTATACAATTTGAGTCCTAGGGTTATGCAAATATGCATATTACATTTTTGGTTAACCTCTTCCTGCTTCTTCCATCCCTGAGATCTGTCAGTCTGGATCTATTTTGCTCGTCAGTTTATTTTATTCATTAGATTGCACATATGAGTAAGATCATGTGATACTTATCTTTCTCTGATTGGTTTATTTTGCTTAGTATACTGTCCAGGTCCCTCCATGCTGTTTCAAAGGTAAGAAATCTTACTTATTTTTAGAGCTGCAATAGAAGCCTGGTGTATGAAATTCATGTTCAGGTAGGGTTGTTAGGCCTGGCCAGTGATCGGGGTTGATCTGCGGGGTGACAAGTGGGGTGATTGGGGGGGCTCCACTCGCACCTGCCTTGGCTGGCCTGGGGCCTGCAGGCTTGGGGCAGTTCCTGCACTGAGCGTCTGCCCCCTGGTGGTCAGGGTGAGTCATGGCAATCAGTCATTCTGCTAGTTTGGTCAATTTGCATATTAGGCTTTTATTACATAGGACTAGAGGACGGTGCACGAAATTCGTGCACTGCGAGAGGGTGTCCTTCAGCCTAACCTGCTCCGACTGCCTGTTTAGGATCAGGCCTAAACGGGCAGTCGGACATCCCTCTCAGAATTCAGGACTGCTGGCTCCTAACTGCTCACCTGCCTGATTTCCTGATTGCCCCTAACTGCTTTTGCCTGCCAACCTGACCACACCCTAACCACTCCCCTGCCAGCCTCATTGATGCTTAACTGCTCCTTGAAAGCCTGTTTGCCCCTAATTGTGCTGCCCTGCAGGCCTGGGTCACCCCTAACTGCCCTTCCCTGCAGGCCCAGTCACCCCCAACTTCCCTCCCCTGCTGGCCTGCTCAGCCCTAACTGCACTCCCCTGCAAGCTTGATCACCCCCTACTGCCCTCCCTTGCAGGCCTGGTCCCTCCCAAATGCCCTCCCCTGTTGGCCTGATCACCCACTACTGCCCTCCCTTGCAGGCCTGGTCCTTCCCAACTTCCCTCCTCCGCTGGCCATCTTGTGTCCACACCGGGGTAGGATTTTTTGGCACATGAAAGCAGTCATCATGTGTGTTGGAATGATGGTCAATCTGCATATTACTTTTATTAGATAGGATAGAGGCCTGGTGCACAGGTAGGGGCCAGTTGGTTTGCCCTGAAGGGTGTCCTGGATCAGGATGGGGGTTCCCTTGGGGGGTGGGGTGGCCTGGGCAAGGGGCCTATGGTGGTTTGCAGGCTGGCCATACCGCCCAGGGACCCAAGCAAAGGCCCTGGTCTCTGGATTTATTTATCTTCTATAATTGAAATTTGTAGCCTGGACAGAGCCAAGCCTTCTGCTGGCACAGCCATTGAAACTCTGTTGCCTTAAGTGGAGGCCTTAATGATATCAATGCATCCAATACATGTACATAGAATATACTTATACTTTTTTCTATCTTCATTTCTTTTTTTTCAATGTCCTATAGATTTCCAAGTATAGGTCCTTTACCTCTTTGGCTGTTTATCCCAAGGTATCTTATAATAGTTGCAATGGTAAATGGGATTCTTTTTTTCTTCTTCAATTTTTAAAAAATTTAATAAATCTGTATTGTTCAGATTATTGTAATTGTTGCTCTTTTTCCCCCCATAGCTCCCACCTGGTTTCCACCCCACCCTCTGCCCTTACCCTCCTCATAGATGTATGATTTTTGTCCAGTCTCTCCCTGCATCCCCTCACCCCTTTCCCCCTGAGAATTGTCAGTCCACTCCCTTTCTATGTCCCTGATTCTATTATATTCTCCAGTTTATTCTGTTCATCAGATTTTTTTATTCACTTGATTTTTAGATTCACTTGTTGAAAGATATATATTTGTTGTTCATAATTTTTATCTTTATCTTTTTCTTCTTCCTCTTCTTAAAGAATTCCTTTCAGCATTTCATATAATACTGGTTTGGTGGTGATAAATTCCTTTAGTTATTTCTTATCTGTGAAGCTCTTTATCTGCCCTTCAATTCTGAATGATAGTTTTTTGTGTTTTTTTTTGAGTTTTTTTTTAAGTTATTTCTTTTTTTAAAAATATATTTTATTAATTCTTTACAGAGAGGAAGCGAGAGGGGTATAAAGTCAGAAACATTGATGAGAGAGAGACATCAATCAGCCGCCTCCTGCATGTCCCCTACTGGGGATGTGCCTGCAACCAGGATACATGCCCTTGACTGGAATCGAACCCAGGACCCTTCAGTCCACAGACCGACGCTCTATCCACTGAGCCAAACAGTCCCGGGCTGAATGATAGTTTTGCTGGATAGAGTAATCTTGGCTGTAGGTTCTTGCTATTCATCACTTTGAATATTTCTTGCCACTCTTTCTGGCCTACATAGTTTCTGTTGAGAAATCAGCTAACAGTCATATGGGTGTTCCCTTGTAGGTAATTAACTGTTTTTCTCTTGCTGCTTTTAATATTCTCTCTTTGTCTTTTTCTGTTGGCATTTTGATTATGATGTGTCTTGGTGTGGTTCTCTTTGGATTCCTTTTGTTTGGGGTTCTGTGTGCTTCCTGGACTTGTAAGGTTATTTCTTTCACCAGGTGGGGGAAGTTTTCAGTCATTATTTCTTCTCTCTCTTCTCTGGCACCCCATAATTCTGATATTGGTATGCTTGAAATTGTCCCAGAGGCTCCTTATACTCTCTTCTAATTTTTGGATTATTTTTTCTTTTTGCTTTTCCAGTTGAGTATTTTTTGCTTCTTTGTATTTCAAATATTTGACTTGATTCTTGTGATCCTCTAGTCTGCTGTTAGATCTCTGTATAATTTTAAAAAATATATATTTTATTGATTTTTTACAGAGAGGAAGGGAGAGGGATAGAGAGTTAGAAACATCGATGAGAGAAAGACATAGATCAGCTGCCTCCTGCACGCCCCCTACTGGGGATGTGCCCGCAACCAAGGCACATGCCCTTGACCGGAATCGAACCTCGGACCTTTCAGTCTGCAGACCGACACTCTACCCACTGAGCCAAACCAGTTTCGGCTCTGTATAATATTTTTTTATTTCAGTCAGTATATGTTTAATTTCTAGTTGGTCCTTTTTCATCTCCTCAAGAGTCTCGTTAAATTTACCAGACTTTTCTAGGAAATTCTTCAAAAACCTTATAACCATGGTTTTGAACTCTATGTCCAGTCGTTTGCTTTCTTCCATTTCTTTCATTTGTAATACGTTTGTCTCCACATTTTTGCTGCTCCCCTGAGTTGATAGAGTAGCTTTGTGTGCTAGGTGTCCTATAAGACCCAGTGGCTCAGCCTCTCAAGTTACCTGAGGTGGACACTCTTGGTGCACTCCTTTGTGGTCTGTGTGCACAGTCCTGTTGTAGTTAAGCTTTGATTGTTGTTGGTATAACTGGGAGGAATTGACCTTCAGGCCAATTGGCTGTGAAGATCATCTGTGTCTATGCTGGGAGAACTTCTGTGCTGGAGACATCCTTATGAAAGAAGACTTTCAAAAGCCTCTGTGTTCAGCTTGGTTGGGGCAGAGTCTCAGGGTGAAGCAGACAGCATTGGTTTCCTGTCAGCCCTGCCCTAATAGGCCCCTCTCTCTGTGACCCTTGGTAATCACTGCAGTCACCTCTGAGAGAAATCTGCCCTCGAGTTCTGCCCACTGCCTGACAGTCCAGTTTCTCCCTGAATGAGTCTGGATCCCCAGAGTCTCGCCAGGAACTGGAATTCAGTGCAGTCCAGAGCTTTTGTCTCCCTCCTGCTTGAGAGAGCCAGCCGTGTACTCAGTTGACCGCCATCTCTGTGTGCATGCGTTCCTTCCGCAGTTCCTCTGAGTCTCTGTGCTTTTCTCTTTCTTGACAGTCCAATTTCACCCAGTATGATTCTGGGTCCCCAGAGTCTCGCCCGGAACTAGAATTTAGCGAAGTCAGGAGCTTTTGTCTCCCTCCTACTTGAGAAAGCCAGCTGCGCACTCAGTTGCCAGTCCTCTCAGCGCACACACACGTCTCAGTAGCTCTGCCTCCTGCAGCTCCTCTGAGTCTCAGTGTGCTTTTCTCCTTCCTTCCTTCTAGTTGTAGAATTTCCACTCAGCTAGCCTTCCTGTGGTTCTAGATGATGTCTGTTTTATCTTTTAGCTGTAGTTTTGAAATTGTTATGCAAGGCAGCAGTTTAGGTGTTTACCTATGCCCCTATTTTGTTTTTTCCCGTATAAACGGGATTCTTTAAGTTTCTATTTCTGCTAGTTCATTAGTGGTGTATAAAAATACCACTGATTTCTGATGTTAATTTTGTATCCTGCTACTTTGCCAAATTTCATTTATTAAATCTAGTAGATTTTCTATTTTCACTATCATGTCACCTGCAAATAATGAGTTTTAGTTCCTCCTTTCCAATTCTTCCTGTCTGATTTCTGTAGCTAGGACTTCCAGTACTATCTTAACTAATAAAAGAGTAATATAATATGCAAATTGACCATGTCTCCACTTCACCACAAGCCATACCCACCAGCCAGTCAGGAGTGAGTATGAGAATTAACCCAACTAAGATGGCTGTGGCCACGGAGAGAATAGGAGGCTTGTTTTCTTGGCAATGGAGGGAGACAAGCTTTCTGCCTGCCCTGGCCTCAGCTTAAGGCTACAAAGTTTCAATTATAGAAAATAAATAAATCCCAAATACCAGGATCTCTGCTTGGGTTGCCAGGAGCATGGCCAGCCTGCAAACCACCACAGGCCACCCCACGCCCCAAGGGAACTCCCACCCTGATCTGGGACAACCTTCAGGGCAAACCAGCCAGCCCCTACCTGTGCACCAGGCCTCTATCCTATTTAATCCTTTTTAATAAAAGAATAATATGCAAATTGACCATCACTCCAACATACAAGATGACTGCCCCATGTGGTCAAAGATGACTGGCCCCATGTGAACATAAGATGGATGCCACAAGCCGAGACCGGTTTGGCTCAGTGGATAGAGCGTCGGCTTGCAGACTGAAGGGTCCCAGGTTCGATTCCAGTCGGGGGCATGTACCTTGCTTGCGGGCACATCTCCACTGTGGGGCATGCAGGAGGCAGCTGATCGATGTCTCTCTCTCATCGATGTTTCTGACTTTCTATCTCTCTCCCTTCCTCTCTGTAAAAAATCAATAAAATATATTTTTAAAAAAACACATTAAAAAAAAAGATGGCTGCCACAAGATGGTCAACGAAGGAGGGAAGTTGGGAGGTAATAGGCCTGCAAGGGAGGGCAGTTAGGGGGAACCAGGCCTGCAGGGAGGGCAGTTAGGAGTGACTAGGCCTGAAGGGGAGGGCAGTTAGGCGTGACCAGGCCTAAATGGAAGGGCAGTTACTGGTGTCCAGGCCTGAAGGAGAGGGTAGTTAAGAGCAAATAGGCTAGCAGGGGAGCAGGTAGGCATCAATCAGGCTGGCAGGAGAGTGGTTACTGGGTGATCAGGCTGGCAGGCAGAAGCAGTTAGGTGCAATCAGGAAGGAAGGCAGGTGAGCAGCTGCGAGCCAACAGTGCTGGATTATGAGAGGGATGTCTGACTGCCCATTTAGGCCCTATCCTGGTAGGTTCGGACCTAAACGGGCAGTCAGACATCCTTTGAGGGTTACCAGATTGGAGAGGGTGCAGGCTGGGCTGAGGAACCCCCATGCACAAATTTTGTGCACTGGGCCTCTCTTGTTAAATAAGTCATGAAAGTGGAGATCCCTGTCTTGTTCCTATTCTTAGGGGAAATGGTTTTAGTTTTTGTCCGTTTGAGTATGATGTTGGCTATAGGATTGTCATATATAGCCCTTATTATGTTGAGGTGTATTCTCACTTTGCTGAAAGTTTTCTAAATAAAAAATGGATGTTGAATTTTTTCTAATGTTTTTCTATATTTATTGATATGATCATGTGATTTTTTGAACTTCATTTTGTTAATGTGAGGTATCACATTTATTGATTTGTAAATATTGAATAGCTTTGCAACTCCAGAATAAACCTCACTTGGTCAAGGTGTATGATCTTTATAAAGTATTGCTGGGTCCAATTTGGTAATATATGGTTGAGGATTTTAGCATCTAAGATTATCAGGAATATTGGCCTGTAATTTTCTTGTTGTAGAGCCTTTATCAGGTTTTTAAATTAGGATAATGCTGGCCTCATAAAAAAAGCTTGGAAATATTCCTTCCTTTGGAGGTTTTTGAAATAATTTGAATAGGTGTTAATTTTTCTTAGAATGTTAGATAAAACTCTCCTCAGGAGCCTTCTGGGCCATGCATTTGTTTGTTGTGAGTTTTTATTTTTATTACTGGTTCAGTGTATTTAATTGTTACCAGCCTATTGTTTTTCTATTCTTCCTGATTGAATTCTGGAAGACTGTATGTTCCCAGAAATTTTTCCATTTTGCTCAGGTTGTCCAGTTGTTGGCATGTAGTTGTTTATAGTATTTTCTTACAATCCTTTGTCTTTCTGTGGTATCAATTGTTAGTCTTTTTTATTTTTTGATTTATTTATTTGAGCCCTCTCTATTTCTTGTTGAGTCTGGCTAATGGTCAATCTTGTTTATGTTTTCAAAGCAGCAGCTCTTGGTTTTATTGTTTTGTTTTTTTATCCCTGTATTATTAATTCTGCCTTGATCATTATTTCTCTCCTTTTACTTTCTCTGGGCTTTTCTTATTGTTCTCTTTATAGTTCTTTTAGTTGTAGGGTTATATACTTTATTTGAGCTTTTTTTGTTTGTTTCTTGAGGAAGGTCTGTAATGCTATGAACTTCCCTTTCAGGACTAGTTTCACTGTGTCCAATAGATTTTGGGTTGTTGTATGTTATTTTCATTTGTTCCCGGGAAGTCCTCCCTCCCTCCCTTCCTTCCTGGTTTCACTGCATCAAATAGATTTTGGGTTGTTCTGTATTCATTTTCATTTGTTTCCAGGAAGCCCTTCTTCCTTCTCTCTTTCTTGATCTCTCTGGCAACTCACTCATTGTTTAATAACATGCTATTTAGCCTCTATGTTTGAAAGTATTTGTTTTTAATGTAGTTGATTTCATTTCATGCCATTGTGATGAGAAAAGGCTTGATATGGTTTCAATCTTCTTGTACTTGTAGAACCTTATTTTGTGTCCTAGAATGTGGTCTACTTTGAGAATGTCCCACATGAGAAGAATGTATATTCTTCAGGTTTTGGATGAAATATGTGGTGAATGTCAATCAAGTCCATCTGATCTAGCGTATCATTTATGGTTGCTGTTTCCTTGTTGATTTTTTGTCTGGAAGATCTATTGAGTGAAGTCAGTGGAATGTTGAAGTTTCCTAACATGAATATTCTGCTTTCAATCTCTGCCCTAAAGTCTTCTGAGAGTTTAAACACACACACACACACACACACAGACACACACAGACACAAAATTTAGGTGCTCCTATATTGGGTACACATATATGTTTACCAATGTTATCCTCTTGTTGGAGTGATCCATTTAGTATTATTTAGTGATCTATTCTAATCTCTGAACACATAATAATCTGGCCACTCAGTTTATATCCTATATAATAAAAGGCTAATATGCAAATTGTCCCCTCGACCAGGAGTTCGACCAGCAGGCAGGCCAGCCAACCGCCCATGTGCCCTCCCCCTGGCCAGGCTGGTTGGACCCCACCCATGCATGAATTCATGCACCAGATCTCTAATACACACACACACACACACACACACACACACACACACACACACTGAGTGGCCAGATTATTATGCATTCAGAGATCATGATAATCTGGACACTCAGTGTATTTGGGTCATGTTTTCTTATCTATTTATCTTATATGTTTTGCTTTGAGCACTTAATACATTTACATTTAAGGTTATTAGTGATAGCCACTTACTTATTGCAATTTTTATTCTTTTTTGCTATGTTCTTTTTTTCTCTGCCTCTTTCTTCTTCTTCTTTTAAATATGTATTTTATTGCTGTCAGAGGAGAGGAATAGAAACATCAATAATGAGAGAAAATCATTGATTGGCTGCTTACCGCATGCCCCTACTGGGGATTGAGCCCACAACTTGGGCATATGCTTTTGATTGAAATCAAACCCAGGACACTTTAGTCCACAGGCCAATGCTCTATCCACTGAGCTACACCAGCTAGGGCTCTTTCTTCTTTTTATTTCAGCAGTCCCTTTTACATTTCTTGCAATGTTAGAAAGCTATTTATTTCACCATCTATTTTGAATGATTGTCTTGTTGGATATAGTAATCTTGGTTTCAGATCTTAGCTTTTCATTACCTTGAATATGTCATACTACTGCTTCTGGCCTGTAGAGTTTCTTATTAGAGTTCAGATGTCAGCCTTATGGGAGCTCTTTTGTAGGTAACTGCTTTTCTCTTGCTGCCTTTAAGATTCTCTCTTTGTCTTTTATTTTTGGCATTTTAATTATGATGTGTCTAGGCATGGATGGGCCACTTTGGGTTCTTTGTGTTTGGGACTCTCTGTGCTTCCTGAATGTGTGACTTATTTAATTATTTCCTCATCCAATGATATTTTTTCCATTGTTTTTCAGAGAATGCAAGGGAGGGAGAAAGAGAGAGAGAAAATGATGTGAGAGAGATACATCCATTGGTTGCCTCCCATGAGTAGTAACCAGAGCCTGGGATCAAACTTGCAACCTAGATACATGACTTTGAATAAGAATGGAACCTGTGACTCTTTGGTACATGGCCACTGAGCAACACTGGCCAGGGCTGAATATGTGTGACTTTTCCTTCACCAGTTAGGGACATTTTCTGCCATATATCTTCAAACAGGTTCTCTATCCCTTGCACATTTTTCTCTTTTGATACTCCTATGTTACTTTTCATGGTGTCCCACAACTCCCTTAAACTGTCTCTTGTTTTTTTAATTGCTTTCATTTCATTTAGTTCTTTTTTTGGAGATACCTCCTGTTCTTCCATTTGAGGCCTATTCTTTGTGCCCGCCCCCACCCCCCATTATCATTTTTTAAAAAAATATTTGTTTCCTTGTGTTGGATAAGAGTCCTATGCCTTCCAGTCTTGATGAAGTAGCCTTTTTGTAGGACCCAGTGGTATAGTCTCCTTAATCTTCTGAGGTGGGTTCTCTAATAATAACCCTTGTTTGGGTTTTATGGCCCTTCGGTTATTTTTGGGTCTTGATTGTTTTTGCCCCATTCATGGGTGGCATCAGCCCTCAGGATTGCTAATTGTGAACCAGACATATAGATGTTGCCAGTAGTTATACATGAGCTTACAGAACAAAGTAAGATTGAATAGAAAATAACATGAAAAAGAACCAACAACAACAAAGACTGAAAAAGAAAAAGATAAACACTAAGAGATATGAGACCTAAAGAACTAGAGGGGGTGGGAGTGGGAGGGAACCAAAGAAGAGAATATGGAAGGAAGGAAAAAGAACTTTGGATCTGGAATTTGTGGAGCTCGCTGGATTTTGTTCTGCTATTGAGTCTGGCCCCTGGATGTGTCTGTCCCAGGTCTCCTGGTAGGTTCTCCTATGAAGGTCAATATGAGTTGTTACCTTGTGTGGCCTTGGACACCTGACTGAAGCAGGCAGGGTCCCAAGTAGTCCTGCAGCAAAGCTAATAGCAGAGATGCTGGGTCTGCTTCAGATCCCTAGACTGAGATACTCTCTCTTCACCCATGGAATTGAGTTTTGAGGGGGAACTCTGATCTTGGCCCAGATGGTTTGAACAGACTTGCATTGGGAGTGATTCCATAGTTTGGTGGGAGGGAGGCGGCACTAGCTCTCCTTCCAATGCCTCAGCTCTGCCTGGCTGCTGGCACCCCTTGGGCACTTCAAACAGGAGGAGGTAAGAAAATCAGCCCTACTTGGTACTCCAATCTTTCAATGCCATGGGCCCCTCTGGGTGGGGTCTCTGCCCAGAATCTGACCAGTCAGATGTCTAAATCCTCTTGCTGCTGGACCCAGCTGCACTGGTGCAGCTGTGCACCCAGAACCATTTCCCTCACTCAGATTACTGCAGGGCAGTGCAGAACCAGCTGTTCTGCAGGTTGTGGAAGAGGAGCTCCCCCATGCTTGAGCCCTGCTGCCCAGTCCCCATTGGCTCTCCTCTAAAACTTCCTCCAGAGAATAAAGGGTCCATCAGATTTACTGCTGGGTCTGCCTGTTAGACCGCTCTGCTGGCACCAAGCTCTGCTGTGTGGCCCTTCCCACAGGCAAGGTCAGGGCTAACTTCCCTGACAGGAATGCAGCTGGATGATGGTGCTACTCTTTCCAGCAAGTCTTGGAAGAAACCTCTTGGCCTCTCCCTCTGCCCGGAGCTCAGCTCCATGGCTCAGAAGTACCCAGGGCAGAAGAGGCGCAGCCCCCTTTCACCCCCCCCCCACACACACACAGCAGTCCCTACCGACTTCTGGTGCGAGATGTGCAGGCTCAACACTGACCCACATCTGCTCCTGGCCCACTGCGTGGAGCTAGAAGCACCCCGGGCAGCAGGGCAGCAGTGGGGCAGAGCGGGATGCCCAAACACTCGCACGCATGCACACACGCGCGCACACACACACTCACTCTCCTACATATTCCTCACACACACTCTCACCCTCACACGGGTCCTGTGCTATGTTCTCATCTAGCTGCCCATTCTTTTTTAAGCTTCCAATTAATTTGCATCATATCACTCCTGAGGCCAGTAAAAATAATTGAGTTAAAATTTGTTTGTATAAAGGCCTTTTTTTAGTAATGCAATTTGAGAGTTTTTGATTATTTCCCTTTCAAAACGTCCACTTGGCTGCATTCTCTGCAGGAAATAAACACTGTAGTGGAAATTCAGTGCTACATGTTCATCCACTGAGGATTGTAGGCGAAGATGCTTCTTCTTGTGCCAGAAAAGGAAGCCTTCATTGCACTGTACTTCTCATCCATCCCCAATTATGCTGCCATTTTACACCTACCTGCCCTACAAATACTTCAAATGACCCACAACCTCCTCCTTTACCCAGCTGTGTTTCAAGTCCCTGCTTGGCTATTACTGCCTCCATGGGGCACCCTGTCCATCACCGAACCACCCCCACCTCTCCCACCCCTACCCCCATCATCACCCCTTATAGTACATACTTTTTATTTTCATTCTTTTAAATCCTCACCCAAGGATACTGTATCCATTGTTTTTTAGAGAGAATGATAGGGAGGGAGGAGGTGTGGAGAGACAGAAAGAAACATCTATGTGGGAGAGACACATCAACTGTTTGCCTCCAGCATGTGCCCCGACTGGGGTCAGGGATTGAACCTGCAACACAAGTACATCCCCTTGAACCTGAGGAGAACCTTTGGTTGGCAGGTTGAAGTTCTAACCACTGAGCAACCAGCCAGTGCCCTTATAGTACACACTTTGGTCAGATAGCACAGCAATAGTTTTTCTACAGGCCTGCCTCCTCGCTGGACTATGCATTCAGCGTTTAATCTTGGCTGCAGTGAGCTACAACATTTGCCCTCCAAATAAACTGAAAATTTCACATGACATAAAAATATATTTTCATTGAATTCAGCAAGGAAGGGAGAGGAGAGAAAGAGAGAAATATCAGTGATGAGAGAGAATCATTGGTCACCTGCCTCCTGTACACCCCTTACAGGGAATCAAACCTGGAACCTGGGCATATTCACCCTGACAGGGATTGGAACCCTGACTCTGGTTCATGGGCCAATGCTCAACCACTGAGTTTTACCGGCTCACATGACCTTTTGAAATATTATAGAAATTGCATGGTTTTCCAATTATCCTAATATTACAATAATTTTATTTTTTATAGGCTTAAGTCGACTGGTTACCTTAGAACTGGAAGGAAATAATCTCAGTGAAACCAATGTCAATCCTTTAGCTTTCAGATCTTTGAAGAGCCTATCCTACCTGCGCCTGGGACGGAACAGATTTAGAATTATACCACAGGGTCTTCCTGCTTCTATCGAGGTACCAATATTTTTTTCTAATGTTTTATACTTTAAACACAATATGCTACAAAACCCCCAAACCATACATTTTAAGAGATTATTGTGATGCATATTGAACTTGGTAGTTTTGATGCTGTGTACACAACTTATAATTTGAATACTGTTTACTCTTCAAATTATATGAAATTATGAATCAAAGTTACAATTATGAGTAGAGTCCCTTAAAAAAATAAGAAATGGTCCTGATGACAGCTGGGAAATGAGCTGGCAATTTAAATAGAAACTCCAACCTCCAAAAATATCCTGACTTCCAATATAGTTTTAACTGTCCCAACGGGACTATAGCGCTCATCCCCAGACTGCTCGGCCCAGAGCCCCTCCTGAACAAGCAGGGACCCTGCATGGATGGAAGCCATCCACCCCCTCTGCTGGCAATTCCCACCTTCCCAGTTCTGATGCTCCCAACCTGGTCCAAGGATGCCATATCTCACACTCTCTGGAGATGCCCCTGCCGCAGAGGTGTGGCCATTAGGGCGCGGGCTGATTCTCTCTAGTGCTAAGTGGGATGATACTTTCTACCTATTTTCTCATCAAATGAAATAATATATGTGAATAAAGTTTTATAAATTAGGAAAGCTTTATCCAATTATGGCATATGGTATCTTGCAACATTTTATGGTTAAAAACCAATATAACAAAGAGGTAATATGCAAATTGACCATCACTCCAACATACAAGATGACCACCTCCATGTGGTCACAAGGTGGCCAGCCGCCACAAGATGGCCGGCAGGGGAGGGCAGTTGGGAGTGATCAGGCTGGCAGGAGAGGGCAGTTGGGGGGGGACCAGGCCAGCAGGGGAGGGCAGTTGGGGGCAATCGGGCCAGCAAGGGAGCAGTTAGGTGTCAATCAGGCTGGCAGGGGAGTGGTTAGGGGGTGATCAGGCTGGCAGGCAGGCAAGTGGTTGGGAGCCAGCAATCCTGGATTGTGAGAGGGATGTCCCAGATTGGAGAAGGTGCAGGTTGGGCTGAGGGACCCCACCGCCAGTGCATGAATTTCATGCACCAGGCCTCTAGTAATTAAATAAAATGACAGACAATACATTTTTCTAATTAGAAAATTTGACAGCTTAGAACATGAATTCCCTTGAGGGAACAGTAAAGGCTTTAGATAATACTAATGAGAATAGCCTACAATGCTATTTTAATTTCTATAAAATTGAATGTATTTGTCAACCAACATGAAGAAATAGAAGTCTTTTCTCTTAATTACAGGAATTATACCTAGAAAATAATCAAATTGAAGAAATAACTGAAATCTGTTTCAATCATACCAGAAATATCAACGTCATTATACTATGTTACAATAAAATTGAAGAAAATAGGATTGCTCCTTTAGCCTGGATAAACCAAGAGTAAGTATATGTTATAATTAGACTTTTTGAGACAATTCCTTCCTTCTGCCATTATTAACAAGGGTCTGAACATGGAGACATGAAGTTGGTGGCAGCATTCTTTCTTAGTGAACCCCCTCCTACCCCGAGAATGCGGCCACCTTCATAGGGTTCAAATCCTTGATATGACTGGTCACTAACATTGTGGACACTTGCCACATACAAGTGCTGCACCAGCCACGTGGAGCCTACGCAGGGACACGAGGTCTGACCACCATAACACGCACTCTTTGGATCTCGCTGGGCAGTCCTGCAGGTTAAGGGAGTGACTCCTGCACAGAGTGAGGAAGGAAATTCCCCTTCTCCTCTCTCCTCTTAGGTAAAAGCATTGGTCTGCACTGTCCCACACCCTCCAAACTATCTCTACCTCCAGTCTTACAAAATAGATGAGAATGCTTGACCCAACAACCTAAGCAAACAGCAGAGCCCATCTGCCCAGAGAGAAATGTGGCCCCAGCCGCAGCCCTCATTGAAAGGGCCAGCATGGAGGCCTCGCCGTTCAGGACGGGGAGTAAGCCATGTGGGAAATCGAGTTGAACACTGATCAGATGTGAAATAAAAATAGAAAAGTCGCTACATCACTGCCATTTCTTTGTGGGAACCATTGAAGACTTTAGGGATAGGCAATTTGATGTTGGCCAGAATTCCCTAGATTTCACTTCTGAGTCAAGTCAGACATTAAGGATATTTGGGGATTTCCTTGAGCTTCACTGTTACCCCTCTGAATCCTGGTGCTCCTCTTTGGTAGAAATGAACGGGCTGTGCCCAGGTAAGCACATGCACAGCTACGGTGGCACTCGGGAGTATTCCTGCACTGAGTGCTGGCAAGAAAACTTGGAAGCAAACTGCTTGGTCTTGTCTAAACCTAGAGCTCACAATCACTGCCCTGATGTACCACTGTTTACTGTTTTCTTTGCTGCAGAAATCTCGAATCCATTGACCTTTCCTACAACAGGCTCTACCACGTCCCTTCCTACCTCCCCAAGTCGCTGCTGCACCTTGTGCTTTTAGGGAACAGGATTGAGCGCATTCCTGGCTATGTGTTTGGCCACATGAAGCCAGGCCTAGAATACCTATACCTATCATTTAACAACCTCTCTGATGACGGCGTGGACCAAGTCTCCTTCTATGGGGCCTACCATTCTTTGAGAGAGTTATTTCTGGATCACAATAATTTGGAGTCTATACCACCAGGGGTACAAGAAATGAAAGCACTACATTTTCTGAGGCTGAACAACAACAAGATACGGTAAATTTTGGCTTTTTCAAGTACCCATTTAAATTGTTGCGACTGACAAAATATATGATTAAACTACCATGATGTCTAGGATTTACTTAAAAAAAAAGTGATGAGAGTTATATTAAACCAGATTGGTAAATGTTAATAACTGTTGAAGCCAGAAGATAATACATAGATAAGAATTCATCATTTTCTTCTAATGTTATATATTTTTAAACTTTCAGAGTAAAATTTTTTAAAGTATTATTATGTAACTAGAGGCCTGGTGCATGGATTCATGTACCAGTGGGGTTCCTCAGCCTGACCTGTGGGGATCAGTCCAAAACCGGTTCTTTGACATGCCCCAAGGGTCCCAGATTGCGAGAGGGTGCAGGCCAGGCTGAGGGACCCCATCAGAGCATAACTGGGGCTAGGGAGGAACCATGGGAGGGCTCCAGGGCATGTCGGCTCCAACTAGCCCAGTTCTGATTGGCCGAACTCCAACAGCAAGCTAACCTACTGATCAGAGCGTCTACCCCCTGGTGGTCAGTATGTATCATAGCAACTGTACAAATGGTCGAACGAATGGTGGGACACTTAGCATATTAAGCTTTTATATAGATAGAGACAGAACATTAAAAACAGGTTGAAATGGGGCATCAGGCATTAGGTTATGGTGCTGCTTCCACCTTCACATATAATTATAGACACTAGCTTGTAGAACACAAAATCTAAACATATGCTAAAATTAAAATCACTCCTATCTAGATTCTTCTTAAGGCAAAATTCTAAATACATTTATGGAGACCCTGTATCCCTCACCTGTGGAGACACACTTTCTGCATGTGTCCCTCTGCCCAGCGTGCATGTGAGCCAGGGTTCACCTGGAACCTTGGTTAGTGCATTAACAGGGAAGGCAGGTCACTGACTTTGTCCCTAAAGAGTACCCTGATTCTTTTCCATAGTTCTCAAATTCTAAACATATTCAAACTCCCCCAGAAAACTAGACAGGGAAAGGATCAAGAGTTTCTAAAAGCCTGTGGAAGAGGTGCGGTAGAGTAAATTTTGTAAGATTTGGTTTCAAAATATTTGGCTAAAACCCTTTCTGAGACCAGACTATATGCTTGCTTCCTATTCCACTGCCTCAGGAGGTATCGGCCTGTTTGTCCCGCTTCGGGCGGGACTTAGGTGGCCACGGCCACCTTTATAACCTTTCTCCTCCACCCCAAAGCCAATAGCCTCACACACAGATGACTGTTGCTTAAGCCTGTTATTTCCTTAGGGGTAATAAAATGGTGAAATTTTTGTTTTTGTCATTTTTTCCATATTTGCTAGCTGGAATTCCTCTGAAAATTTTTTCTTATTAACTAGGGCCATTTTGCTACTCTGAAAGGTGGGATAAATGATCAATTCTCTTTTTAAACTGCCAGAAGAAAAAGCTGGCTACATATCTGGAAATATGAAAGGTGGCAGATGTTAACTAAACTTAGTTAACATTGTGGCAACCATTTCCCAATATATACACACATCAAATCATTATGTTGTATACCTCAAATAATACAATATTATATGTTAATTACATCTTTATAAAACTGGAAAATTATATAGGTGTATTATATATGAATAAAAAGACTATAAAATATAATAAAATGTTAATAGTGGGTATCTCAGGGAAAAATTAATTAAGTGTTTTTGTTTTATTATTTTGTTTTTGGCTCTCTCTCTCCCTGGAGAATCAACATGGACTTATGGTTTTACACATTTGGAATGTTTCAATCAATTGCAACGATTGCTCTTACTCTGTCCTATCTTTGGTCAATGGTAGCCCTTCCTGTGTCCTTGGACCATCCTCATCGCCCCTGGATAGTTAACTAGCACATTTCCTACCGCACACCTGTGCTGGCCTTGCTCCAGGGCCCAACTCCTCTCATGGGAGCAGTACCAGAGGATCCAAACTACACTCCACGCATGTTCCTCCCAAGTGTGTTGTTTTGAGGAATTTAATTGGATTGCCAGAAAACATGTGTTTTTTTTAAAACATGCGTTTTAGTAAAGAAAAAGAATGAGTTTATACTGACATTCCCACTTCAAATCTAACATTATAGAGTATTTATTTTATTTTAAACTTACATTGAAAATCTAGGTTTCCAACAATATCAGTTTACATTTATTATATTAAAATATGTAAACATTAGTATGAAAATGATAATACCATTATTATGAGTAACACAAGAGAGTTTATGGTATTTTTGGTAACTCTATTTGTCTTTAGAGTATGCTCCACAACGGATGCATACCTGAAATAGTCGTTTTATCTATAACAATATGTCAACAACTTAATACATACTCAGAAATGGTCTTTATTTTTCGTTTTTAGAAATTGTTATTTTTCTATTTAATATTATTTTTCCTATGTTAAACATTTATATGATTCCAATGTCAGAATTGTATAACAAAGAAGTCTTTCTCCTATGTTTGTCCCTTACACTGTAATCCATCTTTTCCCATAGGTTAAATTTCTAAATTAACTTCTAGTTTATCCTTCCAGTATTTCTTTTGGAAAACACTGGAAACAATTTCCAGTATTTCTAGTATGTAAATGCATACATGCATATTAATATTCCCCCATCCTCCCCATAATTACTATACAAATATTCCACAGAATACTTCGTTTCCCTCTCTAGAGAATGTGCTTACTTTCACTCTTTACTTTTTAAAAAGTATCATTATGTCAAGGATATCATTCCATATCAGTATATAAAGAATTTCCTCGTTCCGTTTTATAACTGAATTGCACTTTGCAGATATGTTACACAACCAGTTCCTTATTGGTACACATTTTATTGTTTCCATTCTTTTACTACTACAAATGCCAAAATGTACAACTTTGTTCAATTGTTTTTTAATTTTCAGTCTAACTTTGGGATCAATTCCTAACACTGGGATTGCAGTATGATAAAATACACATGTAATTTTGCTAGATAATGCAAACATCCTTTTGATGGAGCAGTGAATTCCTTTCAGTGGTGTTTGGCCCTCCACAGCCTCATTATCAGGACATGTGGATGAGCTTTTGGATGTTTGGGTAGCAAGTCTGGTGAGAATGATATGCCAGCATACTTTCAATATACAGTTCTCTCATCATGTATGAAATGGAGCATCTTTTCACATTTACCCATTTCATTGTTTCTTTTGTGAACTAGTTACCTTCTTTTTTTTTCTTTTTTTCCCTTTCCTTCTAGATTTTTATGTCTTTGTATATAAGCCCTTTATCTGTGATAAAAGTTGCAAATATCTGCTCTTACTTTGCCATTTGTCTATTAAGTGCATTCTTTAACACTCAGTAGTCAATTTATTAATCTCATCTTTCAGTCTAGTTTACAACACAAATAGGAAGATCTTCCCCGAACCCAGGGCACAACCATGGTTTTGTTATTCTAATATATTTATGTTTTCATTTACTCACATTTAGATCTTTGATGTACTCTGAGTCTTTTCTGGTACATAATATAAAAAAGGGATATAACTTTATTAATGAAAAAATAAAATTTAAAAATAAATATAAAATTTAACTCCTAAATTATGAAGGCAGTATATTATTTGGACCATTTTGACTTTCATGTCTACTTTTCCTTAGGCATATTCTCCCAGAACAAATCTGCAATGCCAAAGAAGATGATGATTCAACACTGGAACATCTTCATCTTGAAAATAATTATATTAAAACAAGAGAAATATCACCCTATGCATTTTCATGCATAAGATCATATTCAAGTATTGTTCTTAAGCCACAGAATATAAAGTAATTCCACATTTCCTTTGTCAATTAAAACCTGTTTTTATATATTTACTGTAGCAGCATTTATCATCAAGAAAGACATCATGTTATGTTACATTCAGGATTATTACGCTAGTCTACTTGATTCATTAATCTAGAGATGAACAACCAAAAATATATGTAGAAGGTTTAGTCTTCTAGAACTTTTAGCGAAGGCTTCAGTTTCACGCTTCCCTGCAGGGCTCCCTCAGGAAGTAGGAGGCTGTGCACTGCCGAGCAGACTGCAAGAATCTGGGACAAAGTATGTGTGTCCTTGACCAGCATCCTGTGACCAGCGCTATCACCAGACACCTGAAGGCCATTTACAAACTGTATATGTTCTGGTTCAAAACCAGGAAGTGCACAGGAAAAAATTACAGGTGGAAGTTATGAATGAGTGTTCTGTTTATTATTCTAACATTAAAACAATAATATATTAATTTTCAACTCTTGCTGGTTTGGCTCAGTAGATAGAGTGTCAGTTTGTGGACTGAAGGGTCCAGGACTCGATTCTGGTCAAGGGCACATGCCTGGGTTGTGGCCTCTATCCCCATTAGGGGACAGGCAGGAGGCAGCTGATCAATGATTCTCTCTCATCATTGATGTTTCCATCTCTTTTTCCTTCTCCCTTCCTAAGAAATCAATAAAAAAAAATTTTAAAAATTTTTTATTTAAAAAATTTTTTCCTTCAAGAACCGATGATACAATTATTGGTATAAGTATACTTAATCACTGGGTTAGCTTTGGTTTCTTCTATTATATGTGTGAAATGAAAACACTATTGTAATGTTAATTTCCTGGTGTTGATAATTGTACTATGGTTATTAATGTGATTATTAATATTAGGGGAAGCTGGGAGAAGGATACATATGTCCATACTATTTTGAAAGTTTTCTGCAAGTCTAAGAAGTATAATAGTAAATTAAGTTTACCATATTTCTTTATTCAAGAACAAAAGATTTTATGAAAAGCAAAGAAGTTTGCTTAAAATAGATGTTCTTTATCCTTGACTATACACTAACAAATGTAACCTAACGCATGAGATTTTGGAATCTTTGCTCTATTGGTTACTCTTAGCACCCATCTTCCTTGCCCTGATTTGCTCAAGTGTATGTATCCTTTCACTCAGTTCAATTTAACATAAAACTATCAATAGTCACTATATACCAGACACTATCAAAACCATATATTAAAATTTTCAGTATGAAATGACCTTTTATCTTTATTCTAAAATAATTTATAATAGATACATATAGAAACTCTATTGACTTCTTTGTTACTATCAGTTTTGTGTCTTGAAAGTTCCAGTCTTGGCACCCTTGCAGAGGCTATGCTAATCTTGAACTGCAGTTATTTAATCTTTTAATAGTTCTCTCACCACCATCAGAACCTCCCAACCTCACCCCACAATGCTATTATGAGAAGCACAACATGAAAAGCATCTGGGAAGTGCATATGTATGTGTGTTTGTTTCATATAAAATTGAGAGCAACTAGCATATTCACCAAAGTTGATTATTACAGATAAAACTATTTCAAATTATACCAGGAATCAGGTGTAATTATACCAGGAAGTATGTACCTGAGTGCCAATCTTTGGTCATCTTAGCCAACTTGTGAAAAGTTCAGTTTACCCATTTGAGCATATAATTTCTAAGCCCTTCTTTCTAAGTCCCCTTGTCTTAATACCTATTTTGAGATTATAACATAAACAAGAATAATAATGGGATAGAGACTGTTAGAATCAAAAGTTAAGGCTTAAACAAGGTGGTTAAAAACAAAAATCTTATGGAACAAAAAATTGAGATATATAACTAGTTTTAGAATGTAGGAGCATTAACTAATTTAAACTGGCCAAGGTGAATGTAAGAAACAGGTAAAAATAAGAAGATATGGTTATCCATTCATTTAACAAGAAACCTTGTGCAGTGCTTCTTGCTATGTGAATATAAATGCATAGACCTACAGCGATTTTCAACTGGTATACCTCAAGTATCTTAGAAACATGCAATACCTGACTAGTCAGGGACACTGACCTCCTTTTCTCTTTCATTGTCAAAAAGTAACAACAGCAACCCAGCGAGTGTGGCTCAGTGGTTGAGAGTTGACCTGAGAACCAGGAGGTCACGGTTCAATTCTTGGTCAGGGCACATGCTCAAGTTTTGGTCTCGATCCCCAGTAGGGGGCACGTAGGAGACAGCCAATCCATGATTCTCTCTCATCATAGATGGTTCTATATTTCTTCCCTCTCCCTTTCTCTCTGAAATAAAAATATACTTTAATAAAATGATTACAGCCATCAAAACAATAGCCATCCTATGTGGATGAATCAAGATTATATCTATTTTTTCTGACAGATGGGCAAAAAAAAACACATATATTTTTTTGGTGTACCACAAAATTTTAGTAATTAGTGTGCCATGAGATGAAAAAGGTTACAATCACTGGTTAAAGGCAATCTAAGCAGTAAACAAAATTATTGCCTGAAGGGACTCAACCTGAATAAAGTGATTCAACAGATTTAGCATTCTGGGACAGCACAGATGGATACTGAGCCTTTCCTACACTCCTTTTTCATTCAACTTTAATCAGCTGTGTTCCAGAAGCTATTCTTGAAAGGAACAGAGATAAGAAGATTAGATAAGGACTGCTCTTGGAGCACCCAGTGTGGAAAGGGCAATCAATAAGTAGGAAATCAAAAGGACAATCAAACCAACAGGACAGGGTGGCGAAGCAATGAAGCATGGTGGATCTGAGCCCCCTCTTCCTGTGTGCCGCGGCTCCAAGTTTTAAGAGTGTCCAAGTCTCATGAGACCCATGAAGACTGAGCCATTTCCAGCAGCCTTGGAGGACACAAGCCCAGGAGCACAGTGAGACCCTACTGTGCACTCAGGGACACTTTGTGGGGAGCAGAATCTCTAGGAAGGCTGAAAATCAGAATGACTGATGGAAACTTTGTTCTTAAGTCAGAAGAAAAAAATCAGTTATTTCAACTGATTTTACTATAATTAAAATATGAAATGTTTGGCACTGAACTTTTGCAGCCTTGAAATTTCATCATGCTCTGCATAGGAAGTTTTAAATACATTTTTAAAAAAGTGATCAATGTCCTTTTAGAAAACATTCTTCACAATACAATGTTAAAAAACATGCAGATGTACTATTTAGCTTCAGAAGTATGCTATAATTACTATCACATATGTATACCAAGGAACTGCTGATCTAGCCATGGTCTGAAAATATTAATGGTGTCATCTCTGCACATATGTACAAGGAATACTAACTATATTTTTAATTTTGAGACTTGGCTTATTATAGATAACTAGAAGCCCAGCCTGCACCTTCTCACAATCCAGGACCCCTAGGGGGATGTCCCACAGGGATTGGGCCTAAACCAGCAGTTGGACATCCCTCTCGCAATCCGAGACCACTTGCTCCTAACTGCTGGCGTGCCTGCCTGCCTGATTGCCCCTAACTGCTCGCATGTCTGCCTGATCACCCCTAACCACCTCTGCCTCAGCCTCCACTGCCGTGGCTACATCCGGAAGGATGTCTGGAAGGTCGATTGGCTGTCCAGTCTAATTAGCGTATTATGCTTTTATTATTATAGATACTATTTCAAAAAGCACTGAAGATATAATATGGTGAAGACATGTATATCCTGGAATCATAATAAAATAACTGTCCCAGGATGGAGATACCTAGTGCCTACCTTGGTCCTGATGATGAATTGGGCAGTCGTTTCCCTTTCCTGGGACTCATTTAACTCAACCACAGAGCAGCTCTGTGGACAGGCCAGTGCTGAGTGTGGTCTAGCAGGGGCCATGGGCCTGAGGAGGACATATTCCTTAAGACTCTTCCTTTGGACAATGCAGCTTTGCTACCATCGGAAAGGGTAACCAATGCTCCTCCTTTGTTCCTTAAAACAAATGGAAAGGTACTATCTAAATCACCTGCCAAGTTTTAAGATTCAAAAGGAACATGGAACCAAAGTCCCTGGCCCTCCTCTCACCTTCTGCCCAACAACCAGGCTGCAGTGTGTGGCCTAAGCAAATGCTTCTCAAGGGGCCAGGTCACAGGTGCCTGCATACAGTCAAACTCTGTGTATCTGGGCAAGAAAGTTTACTTGGTGTGCTTGTTTATTCGAGCTCCAGCACCACAGAGTGGGATTAGCCTGAGCAGACATGCAACAATCAAAGACTGATGACCTTTGACCCGGAAAACCCTGAAAAGTATTCAGCGGAGTGCAAGTTCTGCAGGATGGCTAAGGTATGGCACAGACTATGCTCAGGCACACTTCATCTCTGTCTGACTTTGGCCTTAACCTGCATCTGCTAATTGAAGTGCACAAAGTGGAAAGTCTGGATGCCTGAGAATGGGCGTGGTACAATTTGAATTTAAGGGCACAGGTACCTGGTGTATTGGGTGCTGCCAAAAAGGGTGAGGAAGATACAAGAACCTCTCCTTTGGACCCCATTGTCAAATGACTCCCTCATTTAGGAGTTGGCCTCATTAAGACAAAGTCAATTCCTTCTTAAGATAACAGATTTTGACTAAAGATCCAAGATGGCAGAGGATTAAGTAAAGTTACACTCATTTTCACCCAGGACCCAGCTGATGTTAATACTACTCCTAAACAACAGAAAGAAATCTGTACATTTTAAGGATTTGTACAGAAAAAGTGATAACCTGAACTGGAAAAGATTTATATATTCATAAAATTAATAAAGAATGATTTCTTATTAATATTTCCTGGTAAGAACATCAGAAAGCCTAGAGCATACTGTATAAAAAAGTCACATTCTGATAACTGGTAATACTTAGGAATCAACTGGCTGCTCTGCAGAGCAGCAACATTGCCTAAGTCCCCAAAGCCATCATTTAAGCACACCATGGATCACTCAGTTCTTAGATGCTGACATAAAAGAATGAAATACTCAAATTCTGCTGTTTAAGTGAAAACTCCAAGGGCTGGGTGAAACCCTACAATATCCATTCCACCACATTCCCTTATTTAGGAAACAGTGTCCTCATAGGAGAAGTATTTACAGACTGACGACGATGACTGTTCCTGTCTGCAGCTGAATGAGGTAAGCTTAAAATTCAAAAACATTAAAACTACCCACAAAGAGTCAGAAGTTCTGGCCATCTCTACCTTATGCCAGATGACTCGGGGCCCCTAAATCCTAGAAGTCTACGGAACATGTAGTTCATCTTTTGTAGCTAAACAAGAATGAGCATCATGGTTCTGAACTGGAATCCCTTTAGCTGTGGACTTGGCCAAGTCATACCCTGATTTCTTGTTTGCCACATCCCTTCAATTGGGGGACAATATTTATTTCCCAAGGCTATGGGGAAGATTGAACGAGGTGACGTCCATGAGAGTGCCAGGCACTTGGTGAATGTCAGGTCAGGGACTGGGAAACCAGCAGGCAGGAAGGTTCAGTGACTTGCTCAAGACTGCCAAGCCTCTAACACCTCTAAATGGTAGGTACTAATTATTCAAGGAACTTAATTCCTTACAGTGTGAAATATAGTGGGAGAATGGCAGGCCTATCACACCAGGATGGAGTCAGCATGCACTCTCGGACAAGGGCCAGGCTTCAGCAGGACCCACAGCAGTGCCCACAGCAACCAGGGGATGAGGTCCTGTTCTGAGTCATGCCCGCCCACATTCATCTCCCAGAGCAGATGGCCCAATGCAGCTCTCACAAGCAGGGGCATCCCCTCCATAATACTCCTTGTGAAAAGTTTAGGAGCAGATTTTTTTTTTACTGGCGAGTTTAATTATTTCATTACTGCCTCTGTGACTGAACATAATCCAACAGATCCAAAGGCATTTATAAAAAAATTTTAGCAAAACTAAGACATGCTCAGTCCTATGTATCTAAACAACACGTCAGCACAGTCTAACTCATGATCCAGGTCTGAGCAGCCTCGTTTCTGCACAGCAGGAGTGGAGACTGTACACCGGGTGACATTCGCTCTGCCCACAACTGTTTACAGAGAAGAAAAATGTTTCTCACTTGATGAAGAGCTTAGTGGACACCAAACTAAAATTAAAAAAGCTGACTATTTCTTCTTTGAAGTTATGTTTCTTTTTCTACATTAACATAGAGATAAAATCAAACCTTACTGTCTATTTTCTCCTTTGCACAAAATGTGAGGAATGTGAGTACACACAAAGGAAAATAGACTGTTTTAAACATAACACAGGATTGCACTATACACACATTACTTTGGAAGAAAAATACATCATGTTATTAAAATACCATACGTGTTCCTAAGTAACAGGATCTCTGTGGTCAAATAAACTTACATTAAACTATCAGATGATGCTGGTAAATCTTTAAAAACATTTTTATTAAATTTATTTGGGTGACATTGGTTAATAGGACCATGCAGGTTTCAGGTGTACGTTTCTATGATACATGATCTGTATATTGCATTGTGTGCCAACATAAGCAAATCTTTTTGTAAGATTCGGATGAAGGTTCATTTGTTTTGAATAAGCTGAAAATTATATTCACAATTACCAAACGTATATGTACACTGTCTGAAAGACAAATTTAACTATTACTGTGGTACTCAGAATAAAGATTGCACTATAAATTGTAAATCTATTTATAGGGCAATAGTCCCTAACTATTTGAAGCATGGACGCCTTTGACAATATCATGAAAACTATAATGAGCTCTCTGTACAGAAAAATAGTTTGCATGCTATCAAAAGATTCATATATCCTTACACAAATTCTCTAAGGATTCATGTATTCTGGTTAAAAATCCCTTCTAGACAAACTCCCTAAATAATTAAAATAAGTTTTACATGTAAATATTTAATTGGAGGTAAGGATACAACAAAGAGATAAAATTGAGAGAATCCAACATGGCAGCATAGGTAAACACCTACACTGCTGACTCGCACAACAATTTCAAAACTACAACTAAAAGACAGAACGGACATCATCCAGAACCACAGGAAAGCTGGCTGAGTGGAAGTTCTACAACTAGAGGGAAAGAGAGGGGCTCACAGAGACCCAGAGGAGCTGCAAAAAGCTGAGATACGGAGAAGCGGGCGTGGAGAGAGCGGGTGCCAGAGTGCCTGGCTGGCTTTCTCTGACGGGAGGGAGACGGAGACTCTCAAAGGCATTGAACCCCTTATCCTACGATACTAAACCCCAGATCCAGCCGAAACTCATACGGGGGGAGTTTGGACTGTGAAAAGGGAGAAGTGCACGGAAATTTAGTGGAATCACAAAAGATCAAAGGCCTGGTGGCGCGCACGGCACTGCGCACAGGACAGATTGCTGATTGTGCCGCTGGCTTTCGCGAGAGGGCGGGAGACAGACCCTCCCAACTGTGCCACTTCTGACTCCACTAAGCCCCTGTTTGGGGCGAAACCCTGGGGACCTAGACTCGTGTGGTCCTGGAGTGCAGGGGAGCTGGAGGGGTAGCGATCCAGAGGCATTGTGGGCGCTCGGGCACAAGGACCGCTCCAGGGACTACCCAGTCACATGAGACTCAGGGGCCGTGGAGGGCAGGACCGACTGGAAGGCAAGGCGGTCCCTTAAGCCCTGAGACTCCACCCCTCCCAAGCTCAACAGAGGCTTCTTGGGTTTTGCAAGTCTGGTATCATAAGGCTGAATCCAACACAGAAGTTCTCCCAGCATAGTGAAAATGCTGAGACAAGGGAAGGGATTACAAACAAAAGAAATGGAGGGAAAAAAATGACTGGATATAGAGTTCAAAACCACACTTACAAGGTTTTTCAAGAATATGCTAGAAAAGTTGAATAAATTTAGTGAGACCCAAGAGGAGATGAAAAAGGACATACTAGAGACACTGACTGAAATAAAAAATATTATACAGAGTCCTAACAGCAGACTAGAGAAAGGCAAGAATCAAGTAAAAAATTTGAAATATAAAGAAGCAGACAACATTCAACTGGAAAAGCAAGAAGAGAAAAGAATCCAAAAATGTGAAGATAATATAAGGAGCCTCTGGGACAGCTTCAAGCGTACCAACATCAGAATTGTGGGGGTGCCAGAAGAAGAGAGAGAGCAAGGTACTGAAAACCTATTTAAAGAAATAATGACTGAAAACTTCCCACATCTGGTAAAAGAAATAGACTTACAAGTCCAGGAAGCACACAGAACCCCAAACAAAAGGAATCCAAAGAGGACCATACCAAGACACATCATCATTAAAATATCAAGAGCAAAAGACAAAGAGAGAATATTAAAAGCAGCAAGAGAAAAACAGTTCATTACCTACAAGGGAGCACCCATACGACTGTCAGCTGATTTCTCAACAGAAACTATGCAGGCCAGATGGGAGTGGCAAGAAATATTCAACGCGATTAGCAAGAACCTACAACCAAGAATACTCTATCCAGCAAAGCTATCATTCAGAATTGAAGGGCAGATAAAGACCTTCACAGAGAAGAAAAAGCTAAAGGAGTTCATCAACTCCAAACCAGTATTATATGAAATGCTGAAAGGTACTCTTTAGAAGAGGAAGAAGAAAAAGGTTAAAAGCCAAAAAATTATGAACAACAAATACATATCCATCAACAAGTGAATCTAAAAATTAAGTGAATTAAAAATCTGATCAACAGAATAAACTGGTGAATATAATAGAATCAGGAGCACAGAAAGGGAGTAGACTGATAATTCTCAGGGGGACAAAAATCATAAAGCATCAAACAGACTGTGAAATTACAGCAGAAAGATTAAAGTTAGGTGAGATAGATAAGTGATCAATCAAAGGTCTTGTATGCATGCATATAAGCATAACCAATGATCACAGACACTGGGGGGTTGGGGTATGCCTGGGAGGGAGGGGGGCAATGGGGAGATATGTATAAAAAATTAATAAAAATTAATAAAAAGAAAGAAAAAGAGATAAAATTACCTTTAAGGCAACTTGTCTTATTTCAAAAAATTAATTACCACTTATTCCACCTTTATTTTTTAAAAATTAAATCTGTATTGTTCAGATTATTATATTTGTTCCTCTTTTTTCTCCATATACCTCCCCTCCACCGGCTCCCATCCCTCCCTCTGCCCTTACATTCCCCTGCACTGTCCTCATCCTTAGATATATTTTTGTCCCGTCTCTCCCTACATCTACTTCACCCCATTCCCCCTGAGAATTGTCAGTCTACTCCCTTTCTATGCCCCTGATTCTATTATATTCACCAGTTTATTGTGTTCATCAGATTTTTTTATTCACTTGATTTTTAGATTCATTTGTTAATAGACATGTATTTGTTCATAATTTTTATCTTTACCTTTTTCCGCTTAATCCTATTCTAAAAGAGTACCTTTCAGCATTTCATATAATACTCCTTTGGTGGTGATGAACTCTTTCAGTTTTTTCTTATCTGTGAAGCTCTTTATCTGACCTTGAATTTTGAATGATATCTTTGCTGGGTAGAGTAATCTTGGTTGTATGTTCCTGTTATTCATCACTTTGAATATTTCTTGCCACTCCCCTTGGGCCTGCATAGTTTCTGTTGAGAAATCAGCTGACAATAGAATTGGATGCTCTCTTGTAGGTAATTAACTGTTTTTCTCTTGCTGCTTTTAATATTCTTTCTTTGTCTTTTGCTCTTGACATTTTAATTATGATGTGTCTTGGTGTGGTACTCTTTGGATTCCTTTTCTTTGGGGTTCTGTGCACTTCTTGGATTTGCAAGTATATTTCTTTCAGCAGGTGGGGGAAGTTTTCAGTCATTATTTCTTTAAATAGGTTTTCAGTACCTTGCTTTCTCTCTTCTTCTGGCACCCCCATAATTCTGATGTTGGTACGCTTGAAGTTGTCCCAGAGGCTCCTTACACTCTCTTCTAATTTTTGGATGCCTTTTGCTTTTTGCTTTTCCAGTTGGGTGTTTTCTGCTTCTTTGTACTTCAAATTGTTGGCACGATTCTTGTGTTCCTCTAATCTGCTGTTAGGTTTCTGTAAAATATTTTTTATTTCAGTCAGTATATGTTTCATTTCTAGTTGGTCCTTTTTTCATCTCTAGTTGGTCCTTTTTCATCTCCTCTTGGGTCTCACTAAATTTATCCATCTTTTCTAGGAAATTCTTAAAAAACCTTATAACCGTGGTTTTGAACTCTATATCCAGTCATTTGTTTTCCTCCATTTCTTTTGTTTGTGATGTGTTCCTTTGCCTCCACATTTTTGCTGCTTCTCTGAGTTGGTAGAATAGCTTTGTGTTCTAGGTGTCCAATATGGCCCAGTAGCTCCGCCTACCCAGTTACCTGAGGTGGACACTCTTGGTGCACCCCTTTGTGGACTGTGTGGACTTATTGTACTTAAGTCTTGATTGTTGTTGGTGTCATTTGGAGGAATTGACCTCCAAGCCAATTGGTTGTGAGGATCAGCTGTGTCTGCGCCAGAATTTCTATGCGGGAGTCAGCCTTAGGATACAAGACTTGCAAAATTGCAAAAGCCTCTGTGTTCAGCTTGGATGGGGTGGAGTTTCAGGGCTGAGCAGAGACAGCCTTGGCTTCCAGTTAGCCCTTCCCTACATGGCCCCTGGGTCTCAGTTTCCCTAGGTAATCACTGCAGTCCTCTGTGGGTGCACGCATGTGCATACCTTCAAACCTCTGCCTTTCTGGCTCCCCTGGTTTCTGTGCACTTCAGGGACCCCTATAAGTCTGGGTCTCCAGGGTCTCACCCGAAACTGGGGTTCAGTGCAGTTGGAAGTGGAGTTCAGCACAGTTGGGAGGTTCTGTCTCCTGCCCATTAGAAAAAGCGAGCGGCACAATCAGCAGTCAGCCCTCTGTGCACCCTCGCACTCGCATGCCTCCAGACTTCTGCCTTTTCGTGGCTCCCCTAAGTTTTTGTCCACTCCTCCTTTTCACAACAGTCCAGACTCCCCTGTATGAGTCTTGCCCAGAGCTGAGGTTCAGTGTAGTTGGATCTTGGGTTCAGTGCAGTCAGGAGATTCAGTCTCCCTCCTGCTAGAGGAAGCCAGTCAGGCACTCCTCCGCCCGTCCTCTCCACATGCATGTCTCCATACCTCAGTTTTTTGCAGCTCCTCTGGGTCTCTGTGAGCCCCTCTCTTTACTTCTAGTTGTAGAATTTCTATTCAGCCAGCTTTCCTGTGGTTTTGGATGATGTCCATTCTGTCTTTTAGTTGTAATTTTGAAATTGTTATGCAAGGCAGTTTAAGTGTTCACCTATGCCGTCCTCTTGGTTTCTCCCCGTATTCCTCCTTTACTTAGGAATATTTCTAAGGCCACATAAAAGTTAAAAGAATTATATAATGAACATCTTCATACTCTTCATCTACATTCACCAATTAATAGTATTTTTCACATTTATTTTATCTCTTTGCATATCCATGTTTCTATACATCTTCACATACATATGTATGTACTTGTAGGGAACAGGATCTGGACCATTTGAATGTAAATTGTAGATATTATATCACTTCCCTATGAATCTTTTAAGAACATTTTCTTACATAACCATGAGACAATGATCACAGCCTCTCACCTAATGAAACCCAAGAAATTTAACATTAACTATCACCTAAAATACAGTCTATATTCAGCTTCCCCCAAATATCCCTACAATTTCCTAATTTCCTGTATATGTGTATGTATAGTTTAAGATCTAATTGAGCTCACATCATGACCCTTTCATCTTATCTAGAGTAGCAATTTCTTAACTTTGTTGAAGGGTCCAAGTCAGCTATACTATAGAATGTCACTTAATCTACATTTGCCCAATTTTTTCCTCAAGATTAAATTTAGTGAAAACATTTTTGGAAAGACTCCTATATAGGTGATGTCACATGCTTCTTTTTACATCATAACAGGAGGCTCAAAATACTGGGCTGGCCTGTTAGTGGTAATACTGAGACATTAAGGTAAGGTGGGATATCTTTATCACCTTGTAATCCTATATAGTGAACCCTAATATGTAAATTGATTGAATTGCAGAACGACCAGTTGCTATGACACACACTGACCACCACCCTTTTCCCCCTGAGAATTGGCAGTCCCCTCCCTTTCTATACCCCTGATTCTATTATACTCAGCAATTTTTTTTGTTCATCAATTTTTAATTCACTTGATCTTTAGGTTCACTTGTTGATAGATATGTATTTGTTATTCATAATTTTTATCTTTACCTTTTTCTTCTTCTTCCTCTTCTTAAAGAATACCTTTCAGCATTTCATATAATACTGGGTTGGTGTTGATGAACTCCTTTAGCTTTTTCTAATCTGTGAAGCCTTTATCTGCCCTTCAATTCTGAATGATAGCTTTGCTGGGTAATCTTGATTGTAGGTTCCTGCTAATCATCACGTTGAATATTTCTTGCCACTCTCATATGACCTGCATCGTTTCTGTTGAGAAATCAGCTGACAATCTTATGGGTGCTCCCTTGTAGGTAATTGTTTTTCTCTTGCTGCTTTTAATATTCTCTCTTTGTCTTTTGCTCTTGGTATTTTAATTATGATGTGTCTTGGTGTGGTCTTCTTGAATTCCTTTTCTTTGGGGTTCTGTGCACTTCCTGGACTTATAAGTCTATTTCTTTCACCTGGTGGGGAAGTTTTCAGTCATTATTTCTTCAAATAGGTTTTCAGTATCTTGCTCTCTCTCTTCTTCTGGCACCCCCATAATTCTGATGTTGGTACGCTTAAAGTTGTCCCAGAGGCTCCTTGTACTATCTTCACATTTTTGGATTATTTTTCTTTTCCAAGTGAGTGTTTTCTGCTTCTTTGTATTTTCAAATCTTTGACTTGATTCTTTCGTTTCTCTACTCTGCTGTTAGGTCTCTGTATAACATTTTTGTTTTAGTCAGTGTATGTTTAATTTCTAGTTGGTCCTTTTTCATATCCTTGAGTGTCTCGCTAAATTTATAGATCTTTTCTAGGAAATTCTTGAAAAACCTTATAACCGTGGTTTTGAACTCTATATCCAGTCGTTTGTTTTCCTTCATTTCTTTCATTTGTGATCTGTTTCTTTGTCTCCACATTTTCGCTGCTTCCCTGAATTGGTAGAGTAGCTTTGTGTACTAGGTGTCCTATATGGCCCAGTAGCTCCACCTCCCCAGTTACCTGAGGTGCACACTCTTGGTGCACCCTCACTTTGTGGACTGTGTGCACAGCCTTGTTGTAGTTAAGTCTTGATTGTTGTTGGAATCACTGGGGGGATCTGGCCTCTAGGCCAATTGGCTGAGAGAATCAGCTGTGTCTACACCGGGAGAACTACTGTGCCAAAGACAGTCTTATGAGACAAGACTTGCAAAATTGTAAAAGCTTTTGTGCTCAGATTGGATGGGGTGGAGTCTCAGGGCTGAGCAGACAGCCTTGGCTTCCCGTCAAGCCTGCTCTATGAGGCTACTGGGTCTCAGTGTCCCTCGGTAATCACTGTACTCCTCTCTGCGCACACTTGCACGGGCACACCTTTAGACCTCTTACTTTTGGCTCCCCTGATTTTCTGTGCACTCCAGGAACCTGTATCAGTCTGAGTCCCCAGGGTCTCATCCAAAACTGGAGTTCAGTGCAATTGGAACTGGAGTTCAGCGCAGTTGGAAGTTTCTGTCCTCCACCCGCCAGAGAAAGCCAGTGGTACACTCAGAAGTCCGTCCTCTCTGCGAGCATTCGTGTGCGCACCTCCAGACCCTGCTTTTCGTGGCTCCTTCAAGCCTCCGGTTCCCTGGGGATCCGTATATGTTGGGATCCCTATGGTCTCTTCCGAAACTGGGGTTCAGTGCAATCAAAACTGGGGTTCAGTGCAGTCAGGAGTTTCCGTCTCCCTCTCGCCAGAGGAAGCCAGCCAGGCGCTCCATTGCCCATCCTCTCCATGCACATGTCTCTGTACCTCAGTTTTTTGCAGCTCCTGAGTCTCTGTGAGCCCCTCTCTTTCCATCTAGTTGTAGAATTTCCACTTACCCAGCTTTCCTGTGGTTCTGGATGATGTCTGTTCTGTCTTTTAGTTGTAGTTTTGAAATTGTTGTGGGAGGCAGCAGTTTAGGTGTTCACCTATGCCGCCATCTTGGTTTCTCTCCAGGCTGATTGATTTTTGAAGATATTCTGTAAATTTGGAGTTGATATAGAATATCCTGATTTTAAAAAACACCATATGCTCCAAATAAAACACATTTATAGCTTCCATTCTGCCTGTGGACCATGATCTGCAGTATATCATCAATTCATTATGAACCAGAAAGCCACCCAGTCACCCTGAAGGATACCTGAGCATTTCACACCCCAGAAAGCACCATTCAGAAAATCAAAGCCATTCCTTTCAGAAATCTTTGAATGTGTGCTCTATACACCTTTGTTATACATAAAAAACACACATTCTTTACCATATTCTCCCGAGTATAAGATGCCCTTATATATAAGATGCCTTCCATTTTTCCAACCAAAATTAAGAAATCAATATTTGAAAAATAAAACAGAGCACATTTTTATTTAGTAATTAGCGCAGGTAATGTTTATATACCAGTATTATGATACTCTGCAGCATATCACTTTATCCAGCCTCTGCTGCATCACTGCTCTCTTCTTCATCACTATTAGTTCCAGACATAACAATTTCTTCACTTTCTATTGTATCACTGCTGTCTTCTGAGTCCCTGTCTCTATATATGAGACTATCTTTATAAACTGGTGGCATTTCCTGAGCTTTGTTCATGTTCTCATGGCCAACCCTTCTCTCCTCATGAAAATGAAGCACCATTTTGCCTTTCCTGTAAAATCAACCATGTTCATTTCGCTCGCAAACATCCTTGCCTGACACTGATTAAGCTTGGTTGACACACATAAGCCACTCTGGTGCTGCTCCATAATCCAAGCCTTAAGCCTCTGCTCCACATTTGCCCAATTTGCTGGTTTTCCTCTTAAGGATGACTTCTTTTATGGCATCTTCAGGAGTTGTTCTTCCTCTTTTCTCCACTGTCTGATTCTACACTCTGTGGGAGGAGGTCCAAGTTTTGCAGAGCTGATTACATTCAGTTTGAATTTTTACTTACTAGTATTGATCTTTTTATTTTTTGACATTTTTACAGACTCAGAACACTCAAGTCCCTGTTGCATCTGCACAATCTCCACCTCCACCTCCAATTACAACATCAGCTGACATCAGTAACAATAAGGCTCGTGATTGGAGGAAGCCTATTAGACAAGGTATGGGCAACTATGCACCTTGGAGGCTTCCTCCTTAGCTGACTTCCATGTATAAGATGCCCCTTGATTTTCAGTCTAATGATTTTAGAAAAAATTAGTGTCAGCGTTGCCTAAGACCCTGGTTGCCTAAGACCATTTTCGTTGCTACTTCATAACTATAATTTTGCTACTGTTATGAATCATAATGTAAATATCTGTGTTTTTTGATGGTCCTAGGCTACCCTGCTAGTGGTTCTCAACCTGTGGGTCGTGACCCACAGTAGGAGGTGGTCAAGAAAGCGTCTTAGAAATTATAATTGTGCTTGGCTTAAGCAATTTATTCTTATATTTACACTAGAGGCCAGGTGCACAACATTTGTGCATTGGGGGGTTGGGGGGGGCGTCCCCTCAGCCCAGCCTGCACCCTCTCCAATCCAAGACATCCCTATCACAAACTGGGACTGCTGGCTCCTAACTGCTCACCTGCCTGCCTGCCTAATTGCCCCTAACTGTCCCCCCTGCCAGCCTGATTACCTCTAACCACTTCTGCCTGCTGGCCTGGTTACCCCTTATGACTCCCCCACACCAGGACCTGTTCATCCCCAAATGCCCCCCATGCTGGCCTGGTCTCCCCCAGCTTCCCCCCTTGCTGGCCTGGTTGCCCCTAACTCCCCCTCCCTGACAGCCTGGTCACCTCCAACTGCTCCCCCTGCCAGCCTGGTTGCCCCCAACTGCTCCCCCCTGCTGGTCTGGTTGCCCCCAACAGCCCCAACAGCCTGGTCACCCCCAATTGTCCACTCCCCTGCCAGCCTGGTCGCCCTACGCAGCCTGCTGTTCAGTCATTTGGTTGTCCCTCACCAACCCCCCCTGCCAGCCTGGTTGCCCCATGCAGACTGCTGTTCAGTCATTTGGTCATCCCTCTCTAATCCCCCTGTTGGTCTGGTTGTAGGCAGCCATCTTGTGAGGGTGTGACAGTCAATTTGCATATTTTATCTTTATTATATAGGATAGCTGGAATATATCAGGCCATGCAAGAAATTTGTGTTTGAAGTTCCTTTTATAGCAATCCATGACTGTGTTCATAAAATATTAGTACAGAGATTATATTTTCAGTTTTGTAATTTATTTTCCTGTTTACCATGTAACAACGTGCTGGTTATTCATAATTCCTAGCAATATTGTTTAATATAGTAAAAGTAACTCTGTGATATTTAGAGCAAAGCCTAATGAAGCAAAACCAAACAATACAAATAACAAACATGTGGGAAGAATCGAGTCCCTTACACAAAACCCTGACAGAAACCCCAGCAGGACATTTGCTTCTCATACGCTGTTAGGGAAGAGGAGACACACTGCAGTGTCTGGAACACCTGCGAAGCTATGGTGGAAACCCCAGGTCTTTCCAAATGGAGTTCACGCCTGCTGGGTCACCTCCACAGCCGTGAGGTGCAATCCCAAGACTATGGAGGGCCTGTACCCTGGAGGGGTCCCTAGCCACACTCTGTAGATTAGAGGGAATAAACCGTCTACACAACCCACCAGAATGATGCTCTAGCCTTTTGCCCAGATGAAAGCAAGATGCTGGAGGAAGATAAGCTTACGGCTCACTAGAGGGGAGAGAAAATAGCTGTCACACATCTTTACAAAACCACCTCCCCCAGTGCCTCCCAGCTCCGCAGGCAGAGGCAGAACCCACCTGAAAGAGCTGGGCAGAGGATAGGCCTGAAAGGAGAGTGGCATGGACACTTGGGGTGAGTAGAGGCCAAAGCAGAGAGTGGGGCACACGCTGCACTGAGAGGAACAGCTGCCCCTCTGCCCAGCCCAGCGGTGCCTCGTAAAAGGAGGGGCGCACACTGACAAAGCTTTATTTTGCAAGAGAAGCTGAAGCTTTTAAGTAAAGCCGTTACACATAACAAAACTTCATACACACGAGCCTCAGACAAAGAATGTTCAAATGTCCATAGCTGTGCTACAAATGGGAAAGAACCCAGTTGACTATATATAAAGTATGTAATTTGTGGCATATTCACACAATAGAACACCATACAATAATGACAATGAACAAATAATTGCTAACTAATAGGACCAAGCGAGGTCTCAAAACCCTAACACTGAATGAAGCAAGCAGACCCAGAAGAGAAAGCATGATCTGGCTGCCCTGCTCCTGTGATGCCAGAGGGCTGTGTGCAGAGCCAGGAGGGCCTTGGGGCCTGGGGAGGCTCTGGCAACACAGTGGTTTTACTAAGGGTGCAGTGTATGAAATTGAGCTAAGCCATTATAATGTGATTATATTTTTGTCATAGATACTTCAGCTAAAAGTTAAAAAATAAGACATTGTGCACAACAAATGTGATTATGCCTAATGGACTCCCATCAGAGCTGCTGTTCTCATGGAACTCAGGTTAATAAAATCCCATCAACTTCCAAGATAATCACAGTTCATCAAGGTACCATGTTTACTTAAAAAACAAAGCCATGTCTGAACTAAACATAACTGAATAAACAGGACATAAGCATTCTCACCAAACCAGAAGCCACCACCTCAGGTACTGCAGGCCCGCAGCTCCTGGGGCCAGTGCATGGGATGGTCCACCTCCAGGCCCAAGGGTAGTTTATTTGGGTGGGGCTGGCCACCCAACACACCTGAGCCACAATTTTCTCTTCCTCTCTCCCTCTCTTACCGCCTCTCTCTCTCTTTCTCTGGCTGGAGCTGCCATTTCTCTGGGAGGGAGAGGATGGTCAGATCTTTACAGCAGAAGAACAAACTGCTGACTGGAGGTGTGCTGTGAGAACAGGCCTGTACTCCAGAACCCCGGCATCTCAGCATGGAGGGCTTTCTTAGCAGATGCAGGACAATGTCCTCTCTGGAAGGATGTGGCCTTGATTGATGTAGGAATGAGGCATTCTCTCAGGGTAAGTAGGAAAGGGAATGCTAACAGTGCCTTTCTCTCCAAGAATGATGTCTTTCTGCTCCAGAGTCCTCCCTAAAAACTGTTGTCACAGCTGACATTCTCTTGAAAACGGAAAATCCCAGCAGATGTTACCTAGATCCAGGTGTCTATGCCATATCATAACACACAGGCTAGGACTTGGGGGTACTCAAGAGGCCTGCTCTGCAGTTCCCAACACGTCTATAGCAGGGTTCAACGCCTTGAAAGGAAAGCTTGAGCAGTATGCTCTCTGCAGTAGCTTCCGTCATCAGAAGGAAACAGCAGCATGGCTCCTATCTCAGATACTTTTGGAGTTTGGGTTTGTACTTCAATAATGTTCGTATTCTTTACTAAAATTGATAAATATATAGAGTGATTTTTAAGTTTGTAATTTGTAAGTATTCATTCATTTAAGAATTTCATAAAGTATTTTTTCAAATCAGGATTTCTTAATGACTTCATGTATTTCAGTGGCCAGCTGCCATGTATTAGTAAGCACTCTTTTTCTTCAGAATCTTCCAGTAGACGTCTAGAGTCTAGCTAGAAGTCTTGGCTACAATACAAACAGTGATGGAAAACACATGAGCAGTAACAAGCTTTAATCTTGCTTCTCGGCACTCATTTGGGCTAATCTGTGGAAGCAGCTCACCCCAGGGGCAGCCCCACGGTCCTCTGTACATGTGACACCTCCTCTCTTCCTTGCAGAGTACATGAGGACATCCCTGCAGAGAAGCAGTACATGCTGGGAAACTCGACTTTCATGAGGACTTGCTCTCTTCTTACAAGGTATGTTTTCATGTGTTGTTGTGGGTTTTTTTTATGACTAGTAGACAATTACTTTATAGTCAATACTAAGGAAACATTAATATTATTAACATAAATGCGTGTAAATTATAGGATAGAGTTTAAAGTTTGTATAATTTCTTAAAAATCAGTACTTAATTACATAGCAACCTAAAATAACTTTTTGTTTTATATATAATGAACTTATTTCAATATAATTGTGACATTTTTACAGCTAAGTGCTTTACCATAAATGCTAGCATAGTTAATTGTAAAAACTCATTTAAGCAAACATCTATATCTTCTTTTAGGAAAATAATATTACCTTAATAATTAATGATAAGAAAGTCTGAGAATATCACAAATACATTAAATGAAATAGTAAATGTTTCTTTTGAAATGTAAAACTATATTTTCTAATGTATTTAAAAATATATGAATTATTCAAATTTCATTTTTAGTTACACATTTGAATGTTCATACTTTCCCTTGATATCTTCCTTATTCTTAGGTGATGAAATGGCACGGTACAGTAAAAACAGAAATCCATATAATTTCAAGAAAGAATAATGATCAGCAACATTTTAACTAGATCTATGTTCAACATAAAAAATTAGGAACTTCTTTTCACAAAAATCCATGAAGTCAGAATTTAAAACGAAGTTTTCTTTTGTCCCATCCTAAAGGAAATTTTGCATTAAATCTTAGATTTAAGAAAATCAAACAATGTGTTTGGTGTTCTACTTCCTCATAATTTAAATAGAGCAGAGCATTCTTACTTGTTAACCTACTCAGAGGAGTGACAAACAGAACCATGGCCACATGTGTAGGATAAATCACAGAGAAACCTGAGGGGTCTAAACTCACTAAAAAATAAAAAGTACTTTTACAACTTAATCCCACCAAGAATCACTGAATTGTTTAAAAAACTATAAACAAAGCCCACATATATGCAAATGAATTTTGATATTTTGTTTTCCATATTTCATACATTATGTAGTACTGGAAAGATGAGGGGATGTGCAGGCCTCTATTACAACTAGCGACTGTATATTAAAAATACTAGAACAGAATATTTTATACTTGATCTGAGATTTGAGACAAAACAGATTGACTCATAAGCACAAGTCTTAAGGAGCAATAGGAAATAGAAAAATGAAGAAGCTTTTGCTTTTTAAGACAGCAGCTAGGTTGCTAGAAGGCACTGAAAAACTGATGGATAAAAATTGGAAAAGCAGCCAATAAGTTCTTTTATCAGATGTTATTTATACTTCTAAGGTAACTTTACTGTTTCTTTAAGAAAGTCAGGTCCATAAAAGTATCAGTTTCTATGACCAAAAGGTGCTGTGAATAAGATTCCAAATGCATATTTGGATGTTTAACTGACCTTGTTTACACCTGAATTTAGTCTGGATGCCACCTCTGAATGTGCAGAATATGTTATGTAACACTGATATACTGACACTTGTGAACTGATATAAATATTTCATCCAAAGGAAAAAGTTGCCAAGCATGAGACTTAAAAGCAATAATGTGTTTCCTTAATAATAGTGTCTGACAGGAAATACCATTTCACTTAGACAAATTTTCCATTCCAAGTTTGTGGAACATTGAAGTGGACAACAGGAGCCTTTGCAATTTCAGAAAGACATTTCTCAGGTCTGTTGCCAACTCTGGGAATCTGGGCAATCTTCTTAGTCCGGCTTCTCCTCCGACAGTTGAGTTACTGTATGAAAGTCACTGGGCCTGGGACTTGGGTGGAAGCCATGCAGTAGGTGGATAGTGCAGGAATGAGAAGGCTGGCCTCAGCTTCTTCAGAAGCAAAGAGGGTCAGGGGAGGAAACTCTATTATGTGCCACAGCTCCTTTAATACCAATTATCAGGACAGAAATCACATTCCAAATATTATTCCGATCTAGGGAAACTTCAAACCAAAATCCAGAGCTCTTCATGAGTAAGAAACTCTGACAAAACTGGTCTATATTGGGAAATTACTGAGTCTTCCTGAGAACAAGACAATTTCTAGTTTATAAGTAACACACTACAAATACCTCCAAAACTAATGAAGCAAGAGTCCAAGCCATATTAATAAATTCAAAATTTAAAATAAGGACAAATAACTAAAAGTCACATCATATTAAATGGGAATATTCTCCTATATTCTTTCTTAATAATGGGGGGGGGGGGTGGGCGGGACATTACTATGCCATATTCCCTCCTAGACATTCCATATTTTTTTACTGATAAACAGACTTAAGGTTTCAGGTCTACAATCACATGTACTTTACAAAGTCTGTATCATCTCAGATGGGGTGTAAATCATGGGTAGGGAACATTCGGTCCAAGGGCCATAGGCCCAAGAAATCATTTGGTCTGGCCTTGCCAAGGCATGAGGGATGAGTTAATTAAATGTTTGACCAAATATAGTAGGCTAATTTTATGTTGTTTCCTTTAATTTAATAAATCTTTACTGTTCAGATTTTTTCCCCTCATAGTTCCCCTCTACCCGGTTCCCACCCCACCCTCTGCCTTTACCACCCCCCACTGTCTTCATCCATAGGTGTACAATTTTTGTCCAGTCTCTTCCCACACCTCCCTCACCCTTTTCCCCTGAGAATTGGCAGTACACTCCCTTTCTATGCTCCTGATTCTATTATATGCACCAGTTTATTCTGTTCATTGATTTTTCAATTCATTTGATTTTTAGATTCACTTGTTAATAGACATGTATTTGTTGTTCATAATTTTTATCTTTACCTTTTTCCTCTTAATCCTATTCTAAAAGAGTACCTTTCAGCATTTCATAAAATACTCCTTTGGTGGTGATGAACTCTTGCAGTTTTTTCTTATCTGTGAAGCTCTTTATCTGACCTTGAATTTTGAATGATAGCTTTGCTGGGTAGAGTAATCTTGGTTGTATGTTCTTGTTATTCATCACTTTGAATATTTCTTGCCACTCCCCTTGGGCCTGCATAGTTTCTGTTGAGAAATCAGCTGACAATAGAATTGGGTGCCCCCTTGTAGGTAATTAACAGTTTTTCTCTTGCTGCTTTTAATATTCTCTCTTTGTGTTTTGCCCTTGGCATTTTAATTATGATGTGTCTTGGTGTGGTCTTCTTTGGATTCCTTTTATATGGGGTTCTATGCACTTCTTGGACTTGTAAGTCTATTTCTTTCACCAGGTGGGGGAAGTTTTCAGTCATTATTTCTTCAAATAGGTTTTCAGTATCTTGCTTTCTGTCTTCTTCTGGCATCCCCATAATTCTGATGTTGGTATGCTTATAGTTGGCCCAGAAGTTCTGTACACTGTCTTCACATTTTTCGATTCTTTTTTCTTTTTTCTTTTCCAGTTGGGTGTTTTCTGCTCCTTTGTACTTCAAATCTTTGACTTGATTCTTGTGTTCCTCTAGTTTGCTGTTAGGTCTCTGTATAATATTTATTTCAGTCAGTGTATGTTAAATTTCTAGTTGGTCCTTTTTCATCCCCTCTTGAGTCTCACTAAATTTATACATCTTTTCTAGTAAATTCTTAAAAAACCTTATAACCGTTGTTTTGAACTCAATATCCAGTTGTTTGTTTTCCTCCATTTCTTTTGTTTGTGGTGTGTTCCTTTGTCTGCACATTTTTGCTGCTTCCTTGAGTTGGTAGAGTAGCTTTGTGTGCTAGGTATCCTATATGGCCCAGTAGCTCTATCTCCCCAGTTACCTGAGGTGGACACTCTTGGTGCACCCCTTTGTGGACTGTGTGGACTTATTGTAGTTAAATCTTAATTGTTTTTGGTATCACTTTAGGGAATTGACCTCCAAGCTAAATGGTTGTGAGGATCAGCTATATCTATATCTGAAGAACTTCTGTGCTGGACTCAGCCATAAGACTTGCAAGATTGCAACATCCTCTGTGCTGGGCTTGGTGTGGCGGAGTCTCAGGGCTGAACAGATAGCCTTGGTTTCCCGTCAGCCCTGACCTACATGGCGGCCCCTGGGTCTCAGTGAATCTCGGTAATTGCTGCACCCTCTCTGTGCGCCCGAGTGCGCACCTACCGACCTCTGCCTTTCCGGCTCCCCTGAGTTGCCGTGCGTTCTGGAGACCCCTATGAGTCGGAGTCCCTAAGATCTCACCCAATACTGGGGTTCAGTGCAGTTGGACCTGTATTTCAGTGAAATTGGAAGGTTCTGTTTTCCTCCCGCTGAAGAAAACCCGGGGCACAATCAGCAGTGAGTTCTCTTTGGGTGTGCTTCCAGACCTCTGCCTTTCACGGCTCCCCTAAGTTTCTGTGCATCTTCCCTTTTCACAACAGTCCAGACTCCCCAGATATGAGTCTCACTGGGAACTGGGGTCCAGTGCAGTCAGAAGTGGGGTTCAGTGTAGTAGAGAGTTTCTGTCCCTCTCCCACTAGAGGAAGCCAGCTACACCCTCCACCACCCATCCTCTCCATGCGCGTGTCTCCATACCTCAGTTTTTTGCAGCTCCTCTGAGTTTTTGTGAGCCCCTCTTTTTACTTCTAATTGTAGAATTTCCACTCAGCCTGCTTTCCTGTGGTTCTAGATGGTGTCCATTCTGTCTTTTAGTTGTAGTTTTGAAACTGTTTTGTGAGGCAGTAGTTTAGGTGTTTACCTATGCTGCCATTTTGCTTTCTCCACTATTCACTTAATTTTTAGATTCACTTGTTGATAGATATGTATTTGTTGTTTTTAATTTTTACCTTTACCTTTTTCTTTTACTTCCTCTTCTTAACAGTACTTTTCAACATCTTATATAATACTAATTTGGTGTTGGTGAACTCATTTAGCTTTTTTTTACCTGTGAAGCTCTTTATCTGATCTTGAATTCTGAATGATAGCTTTGCTGGGTAGAGTAATCTTGGTTGTAGGTTCTTGCTATTCATCACTTAAATATTTCTTGCCACTTCCTTCTGGCCTGCATAGTTTCTATTGAGAAATCAGCTGACCCTTGTAGGTAATTAACTGTTTTTCTCTTGCTGCTTTTAATATTCTCTCTTTGTCTTTTGCTCTTGGCATTCTGATTATGATGTGTCTTGGTGTGGTCCTCTTTGGATTCCTTTTCTTTGGGGTTCTGTGCGCTTCCTAGTCTTGTAAATCTATTTCTTTCACCAGGTGAGGGAAGTTTTCAGTCATTATTTCTTCAAATAAGTTTTCAGTATCTTGTTCTCTCTTCTTTTGGCTCCCCCATAATTCTGATGTTGGTATGCTTGGAGTTGTCCCAGAGGCTCCTTAGACTATCTTCAAACTTTTGGATTCTTTTTGCTTTTTGCTTTTCCAGTTGAGTGTTTCCTGCTCCTTCGTATTTCAAATCTTTCACTTGATTCTTGAGTTCCTCTAGTCTGCTATTGGGTATCTGCATAATATTTTTTACTTCAGTCAGTGTATGTTAAATTTTTAGTTGGTCCTTTTTCATATCCTCGAGGGTCTTGTTAAATTCATCAATCTTTTCTAGGAAATTCTTGAAAACTCTTATAACCGTGGTTTTGAACACTATATCCAGTCATTGGTATTCCTCCATTTCTTTTGTTTGTGATCTATTCCTTTGTCTCTGCATTTTTGCTGCTTCCCTGAGTTGGTAGAGTAACTCTGTGTGCTAGCTGTCCTATATGACCCAGTAGCTCCACATCCCCAGGTACCTGAGGTGGACACTCTTAGCGCACCCCTTTGTGGACTGTGTACAGCCTTATTGTAATTAAGTCTTGATTGTTGTTGGTATCACTGGAGGGAATTGACTTCCAGGCCAATTGGCTGAGAGGATCAGCTGTGTCTACACCAGGAGACCTTCCGTGATAGAATCAGCCTTATGAGACAAGACTTGCACAATTGCAAGAGCCTCTGAGCTCAGCTTGGATGGGGTGGAGTATTAGGGCTGAGCAGACAGCCTTGGCTATCCGTCAGCCCTGCTCTATGAGGCCCCTGTGTCTGTGTCCCTCGGTCATTGCTGCAGCCCTCTCTGCGTGCACTTGTGGGCATGCCTCCAGACCTCTGCCTTTCTCAGCTCCCCTAAGTTTCCCTGTACTCCTCCCTTTTCACGACAGTCCAGGCTTGCCCCCATATGAGTCTCGCCTGGAACTGGGGTTCAGTGCAGTTGGGAGTTTCCGTCTCCCTCCCACAAGATGAAGCCAGCCAGGGACTCTGCCGCCCATCATCTACATGCGCATGTCTCTGGACCTCAGCTTTGTGCAGCTCCTCTGAGTCTCCATGAGCCCCTCTCTTTCCTTCTAGTTGTAGAATTTCCATTCAGCCAGCTTTCCTATGGTTCTGGATGGTGTCCATTCTGTCTTTTAGTTGTAGTTTTGAAATTGTAGTGCGAAGCAGCAGTTAGGTGCTCACCTATGCTGCCATCTTGGTTTCTTAGCAGGTTAGTTTTAAGTTGATAATTGTGGATGACCACAAATTATGTTTTATATATCCAAATGGCCCCTGGCAGAAAGAAGATTCCCCACCGCTGCTGTAAATGGTGAGTTCCTTGTGGAATAAAGGTTCCTGACTTTTCTTTTGAAGTAACCAGAATATGAAAACACAAAAGTATAAGATAAATTTTACATGGCTAATAGAAGGCAAAATTAGTAAAGAGATAAAAATGTGCCAGAAGACATTCTTGGTTTCAACATAAAGAATTTCCTATCAACCCCAGATATGTGGCTCAGTTGGCTGGGCATTGTCCTGTGAACTGAAAGGTAGCTGGTTCCATTCCTGACCCCCAGTGGGGGACGTGCAGGAGTCAGCTGACCTGTGTGTCACCATCACATTGATGCTTTTCTTTCTCCCTCTCCTTTCTTCTCTGTCTAGTTGCATTTACTGTTCCTTATAAAAATTAAAAAAGAAAAAGACACAAGAAGTTATTCATCACTCTACTACCCAGAGATGATCATCAATTAGGTATATTTGTATCAGGGTTGTTGTTTGTTTGCTATGTATAGATTTTTACATTTGTTTTTCCTTAAAAAATATTTCATAATTTTAAACATCTGTGCAAATACTTCATAGATTACAAAATATTTCAAGAATGTACCATATTTCACATTACTATTTCCTTTTAGCCATTTTTAATTTTTTTGCTATCCTATATAATAAAAGCCTAAGTAGCTAAATGTCTGGTCAACCATACAACTAATCAAAGTGTAATATGTTAATGATATGCTAAGGCCACTCAACTGCTCACTATGATGTACACTGACCACCAAGGGGCAGTCAGTTGACCAGTGGATCAATTGCTATGACATGCACTGAACACCAGAGGTCAGATACTCTGACCAGTAGGTTAGCTTGCTGCTGGGGTCCAGCTGATCGGGACTGAGTGAGATGGGCTAGACATGTCCTCGTGCCCTCCTGCATTCCTCTCCCAGCTGACCAACCTCCTGCGTCCCTCCCCAGCCCTGATCATGAACCAGTGGGATCCCTTGGCCTGGCCTGCATCCTCTTGAAATCAGGACCCCTCAGGGGATATCAGAGAGTCGGTTTCGGCCCGATGGAGGAATGATCAATAGCTATGACACACAACCACAGGGGGAGCACCACTCAGCCAGAAGCTGGGTTCACAGCTGGTGAGTATAGTGGAGGTGGCAGGAGCCTCTCCCACCTCTGTGGCAGCACTACAGATGTCTGACTGCCCACTTAGAGGAAGCGGGCCTATGCCATCAGACATTCCCTGAGGGCTTCCAGAATGCAAGAGTGTGCAGGCCGGGCTGAGGGGACCACCCACCCAGTGTCCAAATTTTGTGCACCAGCCCTCTAGTCATTTATCCTCTTATATAATAAAGAGGTAATATGCAAACTGACCATCATGCCCCCACACAAGATGGCCACCCCCATGTGGTCACAAGATGCCCACCACAAAATGGCCAGCAGGAGAGGGCAGTTGTGGGCAATCAGGCAGGCAAAGGAACAGTTAGATGTCAATCTGGCTGGCAGGGGAGTGGTTAGAAAGTGATTAGGTCATCAGGCAGAAGTGATTAGGGACAATCAGGCAGGCAGGCAGGTGAGCAGTTGGGAGCCAGCAGTGCTGGACTGTGAGAGGGATATCCCAGATTGGAGAGGGTGCAGGCTGGGCTGAGGAACACCCTCCCCCAAGTGCATGAACTTCATGCACTGGGCCTCTAGTAATTCTATAATGAACATCTTTGTGCACATTAGCATTGCTTCCTGAGATTAGATTCCAAAAGCATAAGTATTGGATGAAAAACAAAGGTCTTTTTAAAGTTTCGAATGCATACTGCTGACCTGCTTTCTAAAAGGTTGCAAATTTACTCTTACAATTGTCAAGAATGACACTTCTGAGAAAAGTTCAGTTGCAGAATTGTGTTTAACTGTTAACCTAATTTTCAATGTCTACTTAGTCTTAGACTGGCCCTGTACACAAGACAACATGAAGGAGTGTGTGATCCTACTTTTCTTGGCTCTGTGCTCTGCCAAACCCTTATTTCGCCCTTCATACATGACTCTGAAGAATGTGATGCTGAAGGACATGGAAGATGAAAGTGATGGAGATGCTGATGTTGACAACTCTCTTTTTCCAACAAGAGAGACGATTAACCCCTTCTTCCCATTCAATCTGTTTCCAACATGTCCGTTTGGATGCCAGTGCTATTCAAGAGTTGTACACTGTTCTGATCTAGGTAAGAATATGTCAACTTGTTTTGGAGAATAATCCTATTGTGACAAAATTTAATTCTGAAAAGTATAACAAACCACAAAGTACATGCAAACTTATTTTGATAATCAGAGGAAAACCATGAGAATTTTATATATAGAACATTTCCTTCTCTTCCCAAATTTGAACCAAAGTGCTTCGATTCCATGTCCTTCAGAAGGAACGGATGTTACTGCAATTTCTTCGCTTTAGGATACCAGAAGGTTGAGATTGTGCTTTCTAGTAAAACTCTACACTAAAAAACTCATCAACTGTCCAGGGCAGTAAACAGATTACAGAGTTGTGAAGTCTCATTTAAAGACAATTCCCTACTTGTTTTTAGTGATTTGAGTATAGAAGTGTCTATACAAGAAGTGGCTGAACTAAATTACTTTTTAAAGTCTGTTAAAAATGTGTAATTCTCTATTTTATTTTTTAATACTTTAATGAATGTGTTTTCAAATAGAGGGACACACTCAGACCTTGTTCAAAAGAGGATGTGATGGGATTTATAAGAAGAGTTGCTGTATTCAGCTATTTCCAAAAGAGAGTGACTCAAATGTGTCACACTGTAGGAAGCCAAGATCTGGCACCCTTCCCCAGGGGGTTGGGGCCATTAGGGCCGCTGTAGAGTTCGTCTGAGCATTCGGTGTCTCATCCTACGGCTATGGCACTTGGGCACTAGTCAAAGCTTGTTACAATCCATTCCAGAGACTTTACAAAGTGTGCTACTAAGGGACAATAAAAGAGAGGTGAACAAGAAGCATTTGTTAAGATTATGAACTAGAATCAGTGGGAAAATCTTAATGGAATACATAGGTTAGAAAAAAATGGTTTTTAAGCTCTACCTTTGGCATTGCTGTGATGGGACTGATAAGATGAAGTAATGTTTGAGAAAAGCTTAGCAGCAAAAGTGTGGGAAGAGCAGCAGAAAGGAGAAACTCAAAGGCTGAGACCGACTCCGTCGTGAGAAACGGCCGTAGTTAGGAAATACCAGGATGTACTGTTATTTCTAAACTGTATCCCAAGCAAACAACATTGACACTGGTGGGTGTAAACTGGGGTGTTTCGCCGTGGCTGTGACTAAGAGGATGTGTGTTATCAGCACAGCATCCTTTGGCCAAGGCCTTCCTAGCTGCTCCCCAGCTCTGCTCAAGGACACACCTGTCATCAGAGAGCTGCAAACCACCTGCCTCTAGACAAACAGCTATTTCCAAATAGTGTTCTCCTGAACATTTACCTTATAAAATAAAATCTACTGAATGAAATCTGCACTGGCACAGACCTTAACATGACACCTCACCATTAGTAGCAGACACTGCATCTCCCCATGACACTGACATTGAAAAGTGTTTGGGTATCTGTCATCCTTTTCCTTCAGAAAATGGAATTATAAAATGCACAACAGACCAAAAATTTGCAAAGAACTTGAATGTTCCTCAGTCAAAGTGCACCCACAGAAGCTGGCCTCGCCAGAGCCTCCTCCATGCAGGCCCCAGGCAGCAGTCCAGCGATGACGACTAGACCAGCCAGACATCTTGTAAAGATAAATGACTGGAAACGGTGTAGGCTTTTCCAAAGAACAATGTTTTTGTCATAAGTTACATGTTAAGTCATCTGTTATTAATGGTAACCGTGGACTTTAACAAGTGCACAGCCTAACATATCAGCTATCTCCTCTAAGCAAAGAGTGTAAATCTAATGTTTGTTTATTTCTCAGGCTTGTCCTCTGTCCCGAGCAACATTCCATTGGATACTCGAATGATTGACCTTCAAAACAATAAAATTAAGGAAATCAAAGAAAATGATTTTAAAGGACTCACTTCACTTTATGTAAGAATATATGCTCATATTTTAAAATATTTAAGTGAAAATCTCTATCACTGCTAAAAAATCACTTATATTGTGTTTGTGTAAGTCAGTCTTACTTTTCTGTGTGAAGGAGGACAGAAACTTGGCTATTCAGTGGTATTCTGGTTAATGAAAAATTATAGATTTAATTCAAGTGGTGTTTACTGACAACAATCACGTGAAAGGCAGTGGGCTAAGAATTAGCTAAATGGTCCTTAAATGAGCTTATGAGCTATTTAGGTAGTCACAGACACTATACACTAAAATGAATAACATTTAGTATTTACAGGAACTTATTAGCATATAGTGTTTTAGCATATAGTACCCAAACCAAGTGATTTAAGTCTAATAATGTCACATGCAATATATCTAAGTGACAATATATATTTTCATGGCTTTTTTTTTCTCTAGACTTTGAAAGATAAAAAAAAATTCTTTACTGTATTTAATAACATTTTAATTTTCTCAATTTAAAAGGTTTTTATTTCTAATTTTAACATTTTGAGACTCTAGGCTTTAGCAAGTAAAATTTCTAATTTAATTTGCAATTAAGTTAGAGTCAAGGGAGAGCCTGACTCCACACTATCACAGGGTGTCCCTCTCCCCTCAGCATGGTGCTCAGTCAGCACTGCTCTTCCCAGCCACTGTCCACATCCTCCTGCTGTGCTGGAGCGAAGATATTCAAAGCGTGGCAACTGCAATGAGTTACAGAGGAGAGAGTAGAACACCACATTTACATGTCTCTTGCTGCCATCCAAGTAGGACTGTGCCCTCCTTTAGCTAAAAGATCAGGCTGGTCATGTCCTAGCACTAAGAGGGATGCTCTGCACTAGGCTCTCTTGCTCAGTCCTTACCCCAAACCTGTCTGGAATGGAGCCAGAGCAGCCCCCTGCAAAGTCACTTTCTTCTCTGCACTTTCAACATCTAGGCTCCTGGGGCCTTTCAAATGTACCATGCACATAGCTCAGATTTGGTTAAGCCCATACATAGCATAGTTTCAGAGAGAAAGAGAGAGAGAGAGAGAGAGAGAGAGAGAGAGAGAGAGAGAGAGAGAGA